>JACGDI010005681.1:85360-98196 GCA_014898725.1 Jacaranda copaia
GAATAAAGCATGCCCTAAAGATCCTTACCCCCTGCCTCGGATAGATTTAATAGTTGATCCAACTGCTGGGTGTGAATTATTGAGTATGATGGATGCATTTCAAAGCTATCATCAAATATTCATGGCACCCGAGGATAGGGATAAAACATCTTTTATTGTTCCTAATGATTTGTATTACTTTTTGGTCATGCCGTTTGGTTTAAAAAATACCGGGGAAACTTATTAGCGATTAATCAACTTCATGTTCAAAGATGAGATTGGAAAATCAATAGAAGTTTACGTCGATGACATGATAGTCAAGACAGAAAAAGCCCAAGACCACTTACTCGACCTTAGTCATACTTTTGAAATATTGAGGGTGTTTGGATTGAAGCTTAACCCGAATAAATACACATTTGGGGTCCGAGGAGGAAAATTCTTGGGCTATATGGTCAGCCAGAGAGGCATTGAGGCCAATCTATAAAAAATTCAAGTAGTTTTAGATGTCACATCTCCAAGAATAGTTCGAGAAGTTCAGAGACTGGTTAGGAGAATTGTGGCTTTAGCAAGGTTCATCGTGAGGTTGGCCGACAAAAGCCTCCCCCTTTTCAAAATTCTCAGAAATGCCAGAAAGATGAGTTTTTGTTGGACGGAACAGTGTGATCAAGTGTTGATCGAATTGAAATAATATTTGGCCTCACCCCCTATGTTGGCAAAACTCGAGCTGGGGGAAGTACATATACTTAGCAGTCTCGAAAGCATCAATCAATTCAGTACTAGTATCGACCCGGGATGGCAACCACTGACTAGTCTACTATTGCAGTAAGTCACTCCAAGGGCCAAAAAATAATTATTTGAAGATTGAAAAATTTGCATTGGCCTTAGTGATCGCTGTTCAAAAGCTGAGATCGTACTTTCAGTCTCACTCTATCATAGTGCTAACAAACCAGTCATTGAAGTAAGTATTGGTGAAGCCAGATACATCAGGAAGACTGTCCAAGTGGGCGATCGAGCTTGGAGAGTTCGACATCAGTTTTCAACCTCGAATAGCCATTAAAGCTCAAGTACTTGCCAACTTCATTGCAAAGCAAGTCGACTTACCCAAGTATCGCTGCCCCTCTTGTTTAGACCTTGCATGTTGATGGATCATCGACTGCATCTGGGGGCGGAATTGGGGTCGCTCTTCGCTTCCCAGATGCGGAGAAATATGATTTTGCAATCAAACTAGATTATACAATCACGAACAACGAGGCTGAGTACGAGGCCCTGCTGGCAGGAATGAGAATAGCACTTGAGCGTGGGGTTGAACACTTGGTCACAATCACAGACCCCCAATTAGTGGCAGAGCAGGTCAGAGGAAATTTTGAAGCCAAAAAACAATCGATAGCCCGGTACCTGGCCGAGATAAAGAGGTTGTAGCAACCATTCAAAAGGTTTACTCTCAGCCAGGTCTCTCAATCTAAGAATGAATGGGCAGACACCTTTTCTAAGTTTGCCAGCTTAATCAGAGGAACAAGAGACAAGAAAATCACATTTTTGGTCTTGGACAGGCCGTTAATTGCACTCTCTGATGAAAATCTTATAATAGCTATCGATGAGACGTTTATTTCTTAGTAGACTCCAATAAAACTATATCTCAGCCAAGGTATTGTCCCCAACGATAAGAATGAGGCTAGGTGCCTTCGAGGTCAAGCCTCCAAATTCGCCATCGATGAGCATGGTCAATTATACAAAAGATCCTTCACTGGATCTCCCTTGAGATGCTTGGATCAGGATCATGCGTTGGAGGTGTTGTAGGATGTTCATGCAGGCATGTGTGGCAACTATTCTGGAGGAAGGTCCCTTGCCCATAAAATAATCAGGTATGGATACTTCTGGCTAACATTGTTGAAAGATTCGGTGGATTTCACATGCAAATGTGCATCATGCCAAGTCCATTCTAACCTGCTGCATCAGCCAGTCGCCCCAATGGTTAATGTTCAGATTTCTTGGCCGTTCGATTAGTGGAGAATCGATATAGTGGGCTTTTTGCCGAGATCAACAGGGCATTAGAAGTATATAATCTTAGCGGTCAAATATTTCACCAAGTGGGTTGAAGCTGAGGCTGTCCTTAAAATAATCGATGCGGCCATAAAAAATTTTATATAGAAGAATATCATTTGCTGTTTTAGGCTGCCCAAGGTACTTATTTCAGATAACGGCACTCAGTTTCAGAGTAAGAGTACATAAGGTTGATGCGAGGCTTGGGATCGCACAATATTTCATGTCGGTGGGCAATTCTCAGTTGAATGGGCAGATCAAGGTGACTAACATGACTGTCCTCAACTAATTGAAGGCCAAAATTTAGGACACCAGAGCAAACTAGGCAGATGACCTGCCCGACGTACTGTAGGCTTATAGGACAACTTCCTTAATAGCCACCAGTCACACCCCTTATAGCCTAGTGTATGGGTTGGAAGTAGTTATACCTTTAGAATTGATCCAACATACTACTCGGGCCATCCACTACCATCCTCTAAGAAATACGTCAGAGAGGAAGCTGGATCTTGAGACTATTGATGAGCGTCGACAGGAGGCCTACAATACTATGCAGCACTACAGATCAAATACGACCCAAACCTATAATAAAAGGATTAGAGAGCGTCGTTTCATTGTTAGGGATCATGTCCTCAAGAAGGTGGAAGTCTCCAAGAACGCGGGCAAGCTCGAACCAAAGTGGGAAGGACCATACTCCATTTTCAAAGTAGCAAAGCACAATGCCTATAGGTTGGCCAACATGCAAGGAGAGGAACTCCCTCGCTCATGGAACGACATCAATCTCAGAAAGTTTTTTATTTAAAAATGTATGGCGCTTATCCTTGTGAGCTATTGGCTTAAATAAAATTGTAATTTTATTAGCTTAATTATTGTCTTTAATAATTCTAGTCGACCTCGTAGTCGATGACTAGGCAGTCCCTTGCTATCACCTAAACGGCTCCTAGCCATCCAAAGTTTCTAGTCGACTCCACAATTGATGATTAAGCAGCCCTTTGCTGCCACCTAAATGGCTTCTAGCTGTCTAAAGTTTCTAGTCGACCCCGTAGTCAATGAGTAAGTAGCCCCTTGCTGCCATATAAATGGCTCCTAGCCATCTAAGTTTCTAGTCGACCCCACAGTCGATGACTAAGCAGCCCCTTACTGCCACCTAAATAGCTCCTAGCCATCCAAAGTTTCTAGTTGATGCCTAAGCAACCCCTTGCTACCACAAATAGCTCATAGCCGTCCAAGTTCCTAGTCGACCCGTAGTCAATAACTACACAGCCCTTCGCTGCTTCTACTCGACCATTCACTTTTAGTTGACCCCGTACTTGGCAAGGGATGCATCTCCTTTTTTGAGGGGTAATTAACACTAAGGGTTGAGTAGATAGTCAATAGACAATATAAAGCAATCGACGATACAGTTGTGCAACACCATTACTACACAATAGGCAACCAAATATTTTTCACATTATCACAACAAAAGTTAAAGGCTATGCATGCCGCTACAGGAGGAGAATAAAAGAAAAGATATGTTTTTTATTGACAATACTCTGGCAGGGTACATATAGAAAAAAAAAAGAAAGCTAGTTCGACTCGACTTTAGTGTTGGCTTCGCTCCTCTTGACCACCTTCAACCTAATGTGCGTCTGGTTTGGGCGTCGCACAGGCAAGCAGAGAGATTGCCTGAGGAGGTTTCGAAGGTCCTGGGAGATCACCCATAAAGTTAGTTGACCATAGCACGTACTGCGCCAGGTCGACCTTTTCATCCCTTAGTTAGGCAATGAGATCCTCTGTGAATGCGAACTCCGAACATATTTGCTCTAGTCGGGCATTGACCTCGGCTTTCTTCTTTTGCTCCTCAGACAACGGCGCGTCGGGTGTGACAGTAGTAGGTTCTCCCTCTGCAACCCGCTTGGTGCCTCCTTCCTCTGGCTCGGGAAAAGGCTCCAGCTTATCATTGAGCAGGAGGCTCATCTGGTCTCTATCCTTAGCACGGAAGTAATAACCTATATGCTCAAGTTGTTTAATAGTCCAGTAATATGCTTCGCGGGCATCGTCTAGGGCTGCAACCGTGCTGGTGTCTTGAAATGCAGTACTTACCATGAACTACTCAACTGCCTCGCGCTGCACTGTGGGTAGATGCCCAGGAAGGCCTCTTTAGCTTGGTTGGTCGCCTTCGCATGACCTTGGATCTACTAGAGCTGAAGCTCACTTGAAGGTTGAGATGGGCTTTCTTAATGATGTTATCCATGTGACTCCGATCCTTGACGGCCTGGACCAACTGCTGATCCTTGGCGTCGAGCTGCTGTTGGAGGTCGGCCACCCTTTTATTCAGCTGCTCGACCTAGAATTTGGAGGATTTGAGCTACACCTTAAGCGTTTCCATCTCTTCCCCAACCTCCAACTCCTCCTTGGCAGCCAGTGCCATCTTCGATTGCCGGAACATGTTGTAGCCCAGCTGCCCTATCTGAAATACAGCAATATCATTCTCAAACCAATATGAACATAGCAAAGAAGATGTGGTTGAGCTTATCGATCTCGTACTTACCACATTGCAGTAATAGGATATTGCCTTCATCGTCCCGAGCTGACTCGCGTTCAGGAGCTTCTGCTGGTCATTCATAAAGAGCCTTGAGGTCATCTATTTCAGAGCATCGGTGGTAGTTGGCCCTCCATCGAGGATTGAGGTCGAGCTGGATATCTCCTGGTCTCGATCAGTGGTGAATCTTAGAGGAGATAGCCGAGGGAGTCAGAACATCGGGCTATCACCAGGCTTTCCAAACAAGTCCCAACCTATCACCACCTTTTGTTTCCCTTTACCCTCGGTAGCCTTCTTCAGAGCTGAACCTCTTTGTTCGACTAACTGCCTCTTGCCCTGACCCACGAGGCTGCTCTACTCGGGCTCCTCCCGACGAGCAGATTGGATCTCAAGAGCTGCTTCAATTTATGGTGGAGGCGGTGCAGACGTTGACCTCGCTGAGCCCGCCTGCTCAGCAATGCCTCCTCGTTGAGTAGTAGCAGCAGCTTGTCAACACGCCTTGGCCCTTAGAGCCCGAACTTGGAATTCATTACGGCTACAGACCATGATGTCATTGTGATCTGCACGAGCAAATAATTTAAAATAAATATCATATTCGAGCAAAAAGATAGCATGCAATGGAAATAGTCGATAAAAAGTTTCTACCTAGTCGATCACCTGCAGGCAAGTTGAGCTAGGCAGGTGACAAACTAGCCAGAACCAAACACCTCTCCTCGATCAGTACGAAGGCCTCTATTTGCCTAAACCCGACTAGATCCCGGATGAAGGTGTTAAGCCAATTAGGTGTTTGGTTACCGAGCATCTCCATAGGCCCTCTTTACCAACCCCTCAGAATAGCAAGCATCCCTGGCCCCCTAATATAAAAATAATATTTTTCCACTCCTGCCCGTAGGAAGAGGCGGGGGGTATCAAAAAGTTTCATCGGGGTCGAGCGGCAGGTAATAAAAATTGAACTTTTCACTACTACTCGACTTTCGATACATGGAAAGGTGGAATAAGTTGGAGAAATTGGCAAAAGTGGTGGGCTGGTTGTAGAGGTGTATCAGCACAACAAAACTATACAGTGTGGCAAAACGATTGGGGAGTAGTTGGGTGATGTAGACCCCTAGTCCTAGGAGGAGGTCGACTATGGGCTGGGCAAGTGGGAACTTGAGGTAACATTTCAACCCCTCATCAAATACAGTTATAAATCCCCGGGGAGGTCGATGCATTCTACCTTAGGTCCTTGGCGCTACTAGCTTATACTCATAAGGGATATAACGTGTTGCTCTAATATGGACTAAATCCGCAGCAGTTATCTTGGAGGTTATTTTAGTATAAAGGTTAAGGGTAAATAATTGTCCCCGACTTGCAGGCATATCAGTAGGACCAGCCTCTCCTTTCGATACTACCCTAACGTCACTTGAACTACTGCTACTCCTCAAGCTAGAGCTTTCGCTCGCAGATGGACTGGACTCACTCCGTCGAGAAGACTCAGATGTGTTCTTGGCCCCATCTCCCCCCCACGGGCCATATTTTCTAACCTAGTGTTATCAGAATTGAAGCTAGCAGACATGCTTTTACAAAGGAAAGGTAGAAAAAAGCAAGAATAGCAAAGACACTTACAGTGGAAATTTCACAAAGGCAAAGCGCAGAACTTAATGGGCTTCAAAGATGGCGATTCAACTAGACGTTCAGATAGCAAAAGTGTAAATGGAGTCAGTTATCCCTTTATTTATAGGCATTCACGTGCGGAATTCGTGTAACTACTATGATGACAACCTGCCTCAATACGCTTCGTATTCTGCGCATTGATAGCCGTATTAAATGCAAAGAAACTGTCTCAAACCCTGGTCGGCAGTTTAAAAACTTGGGTCGAGAATTCAAAAATCCTGGTCAAGTATAGTACCCGCTATGGTTGAATGTAAACTCCCTACTCCTTCTCGTCGGCAAACTCGACCAAGATCGTGAGTTAGGGAGACTCATGATATGGAATGACCCAGTAGGCCCAACAGGTCCAATATCAAATGAGACAGCCCAGGAGGCCCAACGGTAAGTCTGTTTGGTCGACTGATATCGACCTCACTTGATAGGGTCTGCGGTTGACTTATATCGACCTCAGGACCACTCCGAAAGTTTGAATATTCGAGTCTGATTGACATGTATCGACCTCAAGACCCACTTCAGCATTGACTCTGATCCCTACTGTGTTTATTAGTTTGACAGGCTGCATGCTTCCACATTAATGACGCGTAACAGCAGGTACAGTCGCTGCCACCAACTCTAACAACTCTGCCAACCCTACGAACAACTTTGGCAAAGATGCACCTCCATTGGCACTGTTCATCCGAAAAAATAAGAGATTTAGCCACCTAGCATAGTTCTGAGATTTGGACATAGAATGACCCCTAATCTCCTGGCAAAGACAAATGTCAGTACACCTGATAAGGATACTAGGGTCAAATCAAGCCTATAAATACTTCAGGCTCAACTATGCCCAAGGTAATGTCCAATACACTATAAGCCTTACATTCTTTATATTCTGTTCGGTCTCTTCATCTCGACCAGAACTAACTTGAGCGTCGGAGTGCCTTAGCTGGGGGCATCTCGGCCAGTTTAACGTGTGTTGTGGTTGCAAATCTCAAGTCCTAAGTTATACACAACCCTGAGTACTCGATCTCCCTGGTCGATTTATCCGTAGCACAACTCCCTTTTTCTCTATATGCAGCTTTCAATAGCATCAGAATAGAAAATCAAATTTTTCTAAAAATCAAAACTGAAAACCAAACCTAACCTACTTCGATTCGATTTGATTTTTTCGATTTTCGATCAATTCGGTCAGTTTTGGTTTTTCCTGAACACCTCTACACAAACTAGATCTACCCTATTATCATCCTACATACCATGTCGAATTGTAATTCCCAAAACTCATGCTTGTAATTATTGTTGTTGCTTTTTCTTTTTTCATTTAAATTAACAAGAAAAAATAACTTCTCAAGTTTCTTTAATTTTGAATCTCACGACATATTCTTCAATCATGCTAAATCTGAAATAGAGATACAAACGAATCGAGCCAGCTTGTAAACCCAACTAGCTGACTCGAAAAGTGTTCGAGTTTGAGCTGAACTTAAGTCAAACAATTATTGTTTGCAAGCTCGCAAGTCAATATTTTTTATTTAAAAAAATATTTATATAAAAAAAGTATAATAATATATATTAATTTTAAAAATATTTATGAAATTATTTAACTTTTCGAGCTCAAGCTCCAAAGTCAAGCTTATAACTTAATTTTATAAAAAAATATAATAAAATATATTAATTTTAAGTTTTTTTATAAAATAATTTAACTTTTCAAACTCGAATATAAGCTAAACTCAAGTATATGCATTGATTATGAGTTCGAACTTAATGAATCGAGTCGAGCCGAATTGAGTCGGAACATGTGCTCGAACCTCAATTTCTTGAACTCGTCAATCTCGAACTCGATACATTTGATTCGTGCTCAAAATCGAATCTAAAAAAATAGACAAAGCTGGACTCGTCTCATTTGCATCCCTAATATGAAATCTCATCTTTACACCTATCAAACCTGTTACCTCAATAATCAAATTTGGATGATTCGATTTCAGGGTTTGGAGAAGGGTTTATTAGGCTGTGCTTGCCTATCGAATCGATCCTCATTTTTTGATCTCTGAAGCACCAAATTTGGTTGAGGTCTTGCTTGGATGTAAGTTTTGCAAACAATCTTAAAAACTAATGCATGGAATTGTCTCGAAGACAAAATCTGAGATATACAGAATCAAGCTCTCTCCCCTATCTTATCTGCACTGTTTGGAGTATTTCCCATGCTCGAAAGGGAATCGTCTTTCTAACTCAATTTTTCTGAAAAGCCTTACGCCCCCAGGCTGTGGATTCCTGAAGAAATTCACCCGTTCTCATGTGGGCACTTCAATTTCCTGTGTAAAACATTGTCCGTATTCCATTTAGGTGCCCTATTTGTTGTCCTGTGTGATTTGCTTGTTTGATTTTCTTGCTGTAATCTCCCTTGCTCAAAAGCAATCGTCCTTACGACTCAATTTTCCTGAAAAGCCTTACGCCCCAGGCTTTGGATTCCTGAAGAAATTCAGGCGTTCTCGTCTGGGCACTTCAATTACCTATGTGAAATAGTGTTCGCTTTGCATTTAGGTGCCCAATTGGTTGTCTTGTGTGATTTGTTTGTTGCATTTCTTGCTGTATTTAAGTCTATTGTATGTCTATATGCATGCCCTCGCACCACACATCACACGCTTGCACAGAAAATATTGGGTGCTTTGCCTGTTTGGATGCGACGATGGAGTCGTCCGTGGGATCCTCTGATACTGTTCCTGCAATTTTGACGAGCCCCAATGCCGCAAGGTAACTGGCCAGAAATTGTCAAATTATCTATTGTTCAATCTATTTGTTTGCTTTTTCCATGTGATTTTTGGGGTTTGTTGGTTAACTAGAAATCCGATGTGTTAGTGTGTGCCTTTGTTATACTTTTGTTAATCTTGATATCGATTTGTGCTTGGAGTGTATTAATCGCCTGACATGTAGAACATTGGACAGTTTGTACAACTATGATTGTTCTTAACTCGATCCAATTTCTATTTGGGAAAAATTAGGTCTCACATGTTCAATCTTTTGACTATGTAGCTTGACGTTACAATACAGATAGGCGTGGGGAAACATGCATTTCTGGGTGTTTGAAAAGGGCTTCCTGAAGCTGTAAATTATTTCTGGTTGATCTACTTGTACGTGAAATAAAACTTGTGAAATATCTCACCACCTATATTGAGTTCACGGTTTTTGTGGATCTATTTGGGGTTAGCTTGAATACTGCCCGTGCATGCAAATGCTTCTTTGGGATTTGTTGGTAAACCATGATGTAGGGGACATGTCTGATAACTTCTTGTTTGAAGATTGTTCATACATGACATTTCTGTGTTAGTTTATTGGTATGAAAATTGAGTTGAGTTGACCTTTTGTTTGGATAGTTTTGATTGAGCATGCAGGCTATGTTACTTTGTCGTATAACCGAGCATGTTTCTTTGTCTTTTGTTATGATTGATTCATGGTAAAATTGTTGCTGCTCGTGTTCGACGGGTGTGGGTGGTAATTGATTTGAAGTCATTGTTGTAATCTTTCTTGCAATACAAAGGTATGCCTTTACTTTTTGTGCTTTCTTTTTTGTTACGCAACATATATCCTATCATGGCTCTTCCTATTTCTCTAAATTCATGTCTTTCCATGACTCTTCTTATTTCTCTGTGTATACAGAGTTGTCTCTGTTTTGGTAAGATGTTTTGAATATGCATCTACGGTAATTACAATTTATAGTTGTAAATTGTTTAATTAATGATTATTGATCCGTGCTTGATAATTGTTAATTTACATTAGTTGAGATTTGATATAATAATGTATTATTGCTTCACTTAAAAAAATTTAAGTTACAGGCGGAGAGGTCACTAATACTCTAATATTAAAAAAAATTGGGATATCGTTCTATTTTTCTATATGTATTTTCGGATTTGTACAGAAATTTTTATCGAACCATTAATTATATTGAAATTATCAATATAAATAATATAGTTAATAATGTATTCAACAGGTATTTGGGGTAATGAAGTGAGGTTACAAGCCTCTCAAAATATGTTGTAACATATTTGAAAGTTTATAAATATATAATATGTTTTTAGAGAATGATTATACAAGTTCCCGAAATAAAATATGAAGAATTTATATGTTCTTTTTTCCCCCAAGTAAGAAGTTTTTAATTTTTTTTTAAGTAAGAAGTTTCTAATTTATGGGTATGGCAATTGTAGAAAGGGTGAGTAAACAGAATTTGATATGGATTTCAATATAGGGGGACACTTTTAATATGTTTGTTTTCCTTGATACCCCATATCGTACGTCTTGTTTTTGTGCTTACATGTCCTACTTTCTTGCAAACTGGACCGAGTTTGGAATGACTAACTAATTTAAATAAAAAGGCTCAAACGTGCATCTGTAATGTGCTAGCGAGGGTGGACATGCATAATGAAAGGAGGATGACAATTGGAACAAGGTGAGAAGGGATTGGGAAAAAAATAGAAAATTCCCCTATTTGGACCATTAATCTTAAGTAAGAAGAGAACCTAGATATGATAATGTAAACCTTTACACATTGAGATGACTGGACAAAAAAGGATTATAAATTTTAAAATTACTTGTTATCATTCTTAGTGGGGGCATCATTGAAAAGGTGTTTATTTTCGTTCTCGTCAATTGGTTTCACTTAAAGAAAAAATAAAGTAAAATACAATGAATATTGAATTTATATACGAGGAATTTAGTCATACGTAATTAATATGACAATGTAATATGTTAAAATGGGTTCAATAATTCTCTAAACAATTCAAGCTAATGTGATAAGGAGAATTTGACTAATTTAATGTATGAATGCATAAATTACTAAATTAAAAATAAAAACGAGATTATTATTATTACTGCTATATATGAAATACAAGAATTTAATTTTTATTCACTAATATTTTTACTACTAACAAAAAGAAATTAAAAATAATGTTAGAATGGAATTCAACTTAGTGATGGAAAGTAATCGAGTTTAGCATTGCATAAATTATTTACGTTTTCTTTTTGCGGATAAATACTATGAATCTTTTTGAATTATAAAGTTAGGAACAAAATGAAAAGGATGTGCAAACTTTGCACATCTGTTTGATTATAAAAAAATGGGTCACGCTATTACTTAACCTTGAAATATAATTTTAGAATTTATAAATCATCGATAGGGGAAAGTTACAAAAAATTGTCTAATTTTGACTGATTTGGTATTGAAAATTGTGTGTTTCTATTATTCCAAATATTGTTATTGTCACTATGTTTACTAAAATATTGGGAATTGAAGTACTATATAAACTACCAGTAGAAGTGATTTCTATGTTATGTTTTAAGTGATTCGGGTTAAGGTAATTTATTTAGTAAGAAAATTCAACAGTCGTAATCTACTGTAGTATTTATTTACAAATAGTTGATAATACAAATGTTAGTAGCAATGTAATTACCTATTATCCGAAATTTTCCTACTGTCATACAAATATTAAAATACGAGGAACTAAAAATTTGACATTAATTAAAAAATAGGAAAACAATGTTTAATCAACACATAAGGATGTGCTAAGGTAATTTATTTGTTCTGAAAATTAAAAACAATCTAAAATAGTAATTTATCTACAAATATTTGATAATACCAAAATAGTAATTGACTTATAAATTATACCAAATTCTTTCCTAGGGTCATACCAAAATTAAAGTACTAGCAAATGCAATATTGACATTAATTAAAAAAACAAGAAAAAAGTGTTTTACCAACCACATATTGGTGTATTAAGGTAATTTATTTATTGTGAATTTGAATGAAATTATCTATAATGTTACCTTATTTATAAATATTAATAACGTGGAACTTGAATTTTATTAAGCTTATAACTACTATTGCCATCAGTATCTATGTGTAATATTGCTATGCAAAGGCAGTTATAATAATAGGCGCCCTAAACATTAAAGTAAATCTTTAGTTTTGTTGTTAGTCTTTTGTGTATTCAATAGGGACAAATGTATGTGTATTTTCACGCCGTAGTCTTGTTATGCTTGTATTAAAATTTTCCTTTGTATGACTTGAATTACATATAGTTCACATACCTCACATATTTTTCATTTGCCACAGAACTTATACGTAAGAATTTTGGCACATTGATATGTACCTACTTTCACAAACACATTTCGATAATAGATGGCATCTAGTTCACAAGTGTCGGAATGGTCTTTCGAAGATGAGGCGTTGTGGCCCAATAGGAATGAGGCCGCCTTCATACAGTTTATGTATGATGAGGTTTTGAAAGGGGGTTTGAGAGAGGGGGTCACACTTCTTGCCAGCATAGTGGATGGATCTATTGGTTAAAATGGAAGATGCATGCCCGGGCTACAATTGTAGTATAGCACAACTACAAGGAAAATCATGTAGATTTAAGTAAACTTGGCATAAGTACCATAACTTATTGTTAGTTGATATTGGTTTTGGATGGGACGATGCAAATAATCTCATAACTGCTAGTGAGGAGTGTCGAACTAGATGGCTCGGGGTAATTTAACTCTCAATTACCTCCCTTATTATATCATTAACTCCTCGTACATATTATTCATCGATTAATGCCCTTTTTCAAATGTTTGCTTAGGCTTATTTGCAACGTAAATCCTTATTGCACTATCGAGAGCTCATTGTGATATACACTAGTATGAC
>JACGDI010005681.1:107932-120179 GCA_014898725.1 Jacaranda copaia
TCACCTTCCAAACCCATCACCACCCTCAAACCCATGTCTAACACCATCATTACTTTTAATCACCATCACCATATTCACAAACCCAAACATGAAAGAAAAACAGCTGGAAATTTGTTCTCAATGGGCCAAGAATACTCGATTGGCTTGTCCGCATTCAACTACACCTCTTTCGGAATCATCTTAATCGTAAACCACTTCTGCTGTTAATGTTTGGCCATTTGCTTCATTCAGATTTCAATGTCGTTCTAGACTTGAGAAAGGAAAAACTATCTTTCCAACCACAAAATCTGATTTGCACGGGTTTCTTTAGTTCATAACACCTCATGAATGGGATAAGTACATTGAGGTTTGCTCTAGACTAATCATCTCCTGTAAGTTTATTTACTATCCTACTCTTGAGACGTTAAATATTCATGCTGATGTTGATCAATTAATTGATGGTATTGGATGACGACCTTATTTTTTCATTCATTATCCAGTATATGTTGAACTTGTATGTGAATTCTATACTACTTTTGAGTTTAACAAACCAATTGATTTCTCTCTGAATACTTTTAATGTGGTTACATTTCAATTAATGGGTCAAAGGTTCAACTTGTCTATCATTGAATTTAACTTGGCATTCGATTTTATTACACCTAGTTATGCACATTTTGATGAATATTTGAATAGTAGATGTGATTTTAATGCTAAGTTTGTGCCTCAAATGCTTTATAGATCTTTGACTCAACACACAATTGTCCCTTATGATCCTAGCAAATCCAAAGATATTTTTCTTGTTAATCTTGCCTTGAAATATGTTCATTGCTTTCTTGCATTTTTTTTGGGTTCAAAGGATTTTGCCGGTGTGCTATCAAAAGTTGAGTTTAATTTTTCGTTGTGCATGCTTAACAATGTGAAAGTTAACCTTGGGTGTTGGTTGGCTGCTAAGTTTGCCACTGTTTTGGCTAACAAATGTGCATTAATTTTAGGATCATTCATTACATATTGTTTGTGATACGACACCTTTGGATTTGAATTGTTTAGAAGGGATAGGTCTACTTGGCAAACGAAATGATGCATTTTATTTTTGCTCTCCAAGACCTAGTATGTCATAGAAGCATGGGAGGGTTTTTGATGATGACGAGGGAACCTCACCCGCCTCTATTGTAGTTGAACCAAGGACTCATGATGATGATCTTTATGCCCTTCACCACCAGCTTTCCCGCATAGAGACCAATCTTATGGCCTATTTTGCTCATGTTGGTTTCTCACCCCCAATTCCACCTAGCCCTTGAAGCTATCACGTCTCTTCAGGGGAGTCCCTCTTCCACATTTTTTTCATACATTTACATTCTTACTTTGAAATATTGAGGCCAATGTTTGGTTTAAGTGTGGGGAGGAGAATTTGGATTCATTTTGTTTCAAATATGTATGAAATGGTTCTTTATTCTTCTTATATGCTTCCAAAGTATGCTCTAGTTCTTAATTAGTTAATTTTTCTTGTTGACCTTTTGCCTCTTTTCTATGCTTGTCCTTAAGGTAACACTTAAATAATTGGATTGAATTAGGACACATTGTAAGAATGGCATGAGTAGTTGAGTTATTGTTTATTGCACTTTGACTTGTTACCTTGTTAGTTGATTTGGATGAAAAATGTATGAGAGAATTAATGCATATCACACTAATAATTGCCATGCATAGTGAGTTAACTATTTTTTAAACTTGACTTGATCAATAAATTTGGGTTGAATTGTAGAGTTGAATATACTAAGACAATGAAGGTGACTAGGTTTGACCATTTAAATTCTCTCTCTCTCAAAAAAAAAAAAAGAAAAGAAAAAGAAAAAAGAAAGGCTCTATTACTCCGCCAATCACTAAAATAAAGTGATTATGAGTAAGGATAATAATCATCTAGGTTTTTGATTGGCTGAGTAACTGGGTGCATTCATCACCAATGTCTGTATTCACATAAAAAGGTCGAATGACTTTCTAGACAAATAATGGCTGGCTAAGTAACCAGGTGCATTCATCACCAATGTTTGTATTTGCGAAAAAAGGTTGGTTCACGCACTGAATTCAATACAAGAAAAGGAGATCGAATAAGGTTTTTTTCCCTTTCATTCTTTGTGTTTTCTTGCATTTGACTTGCTATTCTTCCATGAATATGTGATATCATTGCATATTTTTTATAGTTGTCCTTCTATGTTGTGACTTGAATTGAACTTAATGAAAAAAATGTTAAATCCCTTTTACATTTCAAGTTCACAGAGATTATGAGGGTGATAAGTTATTTGTGTGATTTATAAGGGTTATTTCTATAAAGTGCATGTTCTTATTTGTGTCTTAATTCGGCCCTCCAAAATGTGATAATTTGAACTATTTGGGGACAAGTTGAGAAATAGGAAGCAATGATTGTGAGAAAGATTGATAAATTGGAACTATTGTATGCTTGAGGACAAACATTGTTTAAGTGTAGGAAAATTTGTTAAGTTGTATTTTTGTCTTTTATTTGTATAATTTCCCCTTGTGATTAGTAGTAAAAATGCTTAATTTTTGAGTTTTAACTTTCATTTTTTATTTTGTGAAGCAAATTGAAGATTCGAGCTTATACAATTGAAAATCAAGCTTTTGGCATATTTAGAGCAAAGATTGCATTCCTGAGGTGACGAGGAATGGAAGAAGGAAACAATTTGAGTGTGGGCATGTCTTGTTTCCCAAGACTTTTATCAAATTTGATTTGGAAGCATTCAGTCTATTTTGGCAGTTGTATATGTTTGGAATATTTTAATTTTTATTTCTTTAATTAAGATGATTTGAGTTTTCCTACTTTGATAGGACTCTTATTAGTTTTCCAGTTGGATTAGGAGTAATAGGCTATTTATATAGAATTCGATATCTCTCATAGGTAGTTTAAGCTTTTCATTCTTTCATATTAGCATATTTTACTTTTTCAGCGTTTTTCTCTCAGACATAAGTTGATAAACTCTTTTTCCAGCCTAAGGGATTATCAAAATTTTGGTTCTTCAGTATTTGTAAGATCTAAATAGTTTTATTCATATTTCTTATTTTATGAATATTTATTTATCTTTTGTTTTCATTATGATTATTCACGTTTATTGAATTTAGGACCCAAATTTGATAGTTTAGAATAATTGTTCTGTCAATTAAAACATTAAATCCGTAATTATTTAATTATTTTAATACTTGTGGCAAATAACATAGTTATGTGTGGTAATCACATACATGATTTATGTTACATGGATAAATAATCTAGTCTAAATGAACCTCGTTTGTGTGTGTTTGTTGGTTAGGGTTGGGTTTCTCTAGTTTTTAATGTTGTTGATAAATTAAATCATAGGAGCGTTTCTTTAGGGTAACTAAAGAGATTGTCGAGATAGTAAGGAGACATTAATCATTAGGGCGTTCAAGTAACTTTAACCAGTTTATTCAAGAAAAGAGAAATTAATCTTTACATCAATGATCAGATTTGAGAATCAAATTGAGATTTTTACCTTAGGCTAGATTCCATTTTTATTAATTTTTTTTATTTTATTTGTGATTTATTTTGCTTTTAAGATTCTAGGTTTTTGTTTTTATAAAATTTCCCCATTTATTTTATTTTATTTTTAGTAAACTTGAAAGAAACAAAATTTATCAATCCATGTGAAATACGAACCTACTCACCTATTCACCACTTATTACAAATCATAATTCTAAAGTAGGAATTTATTTTTGTTGGATTCGACACACCATCAACTAAGCTTCAAGATAATTGAAAATTTGTGTATCGTGACTTTGTTGCTTATTGTAATATTGGTCTTAATTTATATTTTGAAACTTGTACATTATTTGAGTTGGTATTTGTCATTCTTATTAGTAGTAATAGATTCTACAATGATATTTTTTGAAAAAAATTATTTCATGATTTCATATTTTAAATTGATATATGGATATTATTATAGAGTGGAGTTTGTAGAAAATTCACTAAATACTAAGCAATTTTTATTTTTTTCCTTATATATAATTTTTTATATATTTATATAATATTAAATATAATTGATAAGGGGTAGCCCAACAGACCTAGCCCAACAAGCTATCGACCTTAGAGAGGGCTCTAAGGCCCACTTACATGCATAGCCTAGCGGTGTTTCTAGACCCAGTTGGATCGGATCACTTAACTATGAGTGCCTGATCGAGTGGATTGTTCTCGACCGTACTCAGTGGAAGGCTTCAAGTTACTCTATCTGTTCTACCGTCTCTCTGATCAACCAACTTGTCTATTCGATTGTTATCGACCAGAGTGCTCACTCCGGCACTGACTTATATTCTTGCCGCATTTAATGTTTTGATAGGCAGCGTGCCTCTGCATTTAATGGCATGTACCACCCCAATATAGTCTCTGCCATCAACTTTGGCAAAGAAGTGCACCACCAGAGTACTATTTACCCTAGAAATCAGGAGATAATGCCACCTAGAATAGTACCAGGATTGAAAATAACTAACAAACTCCAAGTAAAGATAAGAGCCCTCTACACTTGATAGGAGTATCTTAGACATATCATATATCAAAGAAAGCTATAAATACCTCATCGCTAGCCACACTTCAGGTAATACCATATATATTATATACTTTTACTCTTCTGTTCGATTATCTTATTTTAAACAAAACTAATTGAGCGTTTGAATGCTTTCATCGGGGGCACCTCAGTTAGTTTAATGTTTGCTATTCATTGCAGATCTTAGACCTCGAAGAATACTGCTGTTGGATCATTCGACCTCTCTAGTCAGATCAGCCCAAACATAACCCTAGTCACTATAAATAATTTCCAACATCATCATTTTGGCACCGTCTGTGGGAAACCTTGAGATTGCAACTGAGAAAATTGTGAACACAGGAAGAGCTATATCTAAGAGAAAGGATAACATAAGGTTTACGTCTCCATCTCCCTATATGCCCCAACAAGATTAGCATGCTTTAAGCTCTAATGCTCCGTAGGAGCAAGTTGTAACATTAACTATACTACAGCTGATGCAGTTGATAAGTGAACAAATTTTTGCTCAACTTTTCACTGCATTAAATAGGCACACCATCGTGGTAGCCCCAACCGGTAGAGCTACTATGTAATCTCCTCCATTGAAAAAAAAGTCCCACCAGGACAATCGTGGTTGCTAGGAACCCAGGCGACCACCAGTTAAACGTGATGCCAGTCCCGTATGCCCCCCGGGAGAGAGAGGGTGACCGAATATAAGGGAGGAATGCTGACTTTGTATCCACCACGTTTGATCTAATCAAGCCCCACAGCACCATAAGGTTGAACGTTCTAGATGCGACCAGTTCGAGGAAGTGGAGAAATTCATAGATCATGCGGCTTGGCCTAATAGAGCCCCACAGCGCGATAGGCTTGACTGCGCAAGACCTTATTTTGATCGAAATGCCACCCAAGCTGATCGGGAGGAGTGGGAAGAAGTCTCCCACCAAGTACAACAATTGAACAGGCGCCTCGACGAGATTTTGAGGAGAAACACAAACAGAGTGCCCAACCTAGAAAGCCCTTAGAGGTCTCATCGAGAGAGAGGCTCTTCTTTTATCCAGGAGATTATCGATGAGTGCATTGCTGTTGATGCCAAAGTTTTGATCGAACTGCTTAGATATAATGGCTCGACAGACCCAATTAGCATTTGATGCAGTTGTACGAGCATAACGAGTATATTCACGCCAAGATACAGGTGATCACTTTCCAGGGCATAGCACTCGATTGGTTTGTTAAGCTGGAGCCCTAGTTGATATAATCCTATGATTAGCTTTATGATAAATTCTTGCACTAGTTCGCCAGTTGAAAAAAGGCGAAACTCCCCCATTCTCACCTCCATACTATCAAGCAGGATGAGAGAGATTCCCTCTATAACTTCATCATAAGGTTCAACACGAAAGTCTTAAAAATAGACAATCCCAAGATCGAGATTTTGATTGACGTGCTGTTTTTGGCGCTCAGGCATAAAGAATGCGCCAATGCATTAGTGCGTGAGTGCTTGAGGTTGATAGAGGAACTGCTCGACCTGGCAAAGAGATATATGACCCAAGAGGAGATTAATAAGCTAAAGTTTGAAAACTCTGAGGTCGATAAAAAGAAAAAAAAAGATCAAAAATACAAAGAAAGAGGCCGATCTCCAATAAAGTGTTTCCACGACTACACCTCATTAAATATCTTGAGGAAAGAGGTACTACATGCCATCCAACACAACAATCTCCTCAAGAAACCAAGAAAACTGATGGAGACTGAGGTAATGAAAAAGTTGAAGAAGTATTGCCATTTTCATAAACAAAAAGGGAATGACACAGATGAATACTTCAATCTCCAGGATGAAATTGAGAGGCTTATCAGATAGGGCTATCTCAAAAAATATGTGGCTATTGATGCACATGCTGAAGAGGGCAAAATTGATCAAACTCCTTATAGAGAAAGGCCGGTTAGCCCGATGAGGGAGGACAAAGGAAAGAAACCCGTCCATTTGAGGAGCAATTGATATGATCACAGGAGGTCCTATTGGGGGGAATCAAAATTAGTGAGGAGATAGACTCAGAGGAGGCTAGAGTCAATCAAAGCCTCACCCGTTGAAATAAATTTTCATCTATCGATGAGTACAAAGCCTATTTCTTTCACCGATAGCGACTTAGCCCACTTCGAGAGAAAGAATATCAACCACAAAATTGATTGTCCCATGGTAGTCTTTGTTGAGATTACCAACTTCGAAGTGAGAAAAGTCCTGGTCGATAACGACAGTTCAGCTAACATCATCTTCTTCTCTACCCTGAAAAGAATGAACTTGGGGCAGCTAAAGTTTGAACCTATGCTTACCACTCTATTTGGGTTTGGAGGGTCAAAAATCATTTTGAAAGGGTTCATTAATCTATCGACGTTATTTGGGGAGGTATCCCTAAGAAGGGCTCTGATAGTGAACTATCTGGTGGTTGACGCTCCAACTACTTATAATATTATAATTGGTCAACCGAACCTAAATGATTTTCATGCCATTTTGTTGACCTACCACATAAAGATCAAATTCGAGATCCTAGCTAGGACAGGAAAATTGTTGTGTAACATTAAGGAAGCTTAGAGGTGTTACAACATTTCGTTCAAGTGAAGCGAGCAGAAGACTCAACTATAGTTGAAGACCTTGGGGGATGCCTCTATAGTAGAACCTAAGGAGGCCCAAGCTAATAAGAAGATAAAGTTGGAGGATACTTGGGTGAAACCTATTGGGGAATTCAAAACTATCGAGTTGGAATAAGGGAACCCCAACAAGATGTCGACTCCAGCGTCATCATGTATTCCCTCAATGTTGACCCCTCATACAAACCGATCAAGACAAAGATAAGGACATTCAATGCAAAGAAGACCTAGATCATCAAAGAAAAAGTTTGAAAACTCCTAAATATAGGTTACATTATAGAAATTCAATATCCATCTTAGCTTTGTAATGTTGTACTCGTCCCAAAAAATAAGGGACAATGGTGTATATGTAACGATTTCACAGATTTGAATAAAGCTTGCCTTAAAGATCCTTATCCCTACCTTGAATAGATTTACTAGTAGACTCCACTACTGGTTGTGAGTTGTTGAGCATGATGGATGTATTTTAAGGTTATCATCAAATATTCATGGCTCCCGAGGATAAGGATAAAACTTTTTTTGTGATTCCTAATGGAGTCTATTGTTTTTTGGCCATATGTTTTGGGCTTAAAAATGTTGGAGCAACTTACCAATGGCTGGTCAACTTCATGTTTAAGAAAGAAATAGACAAGTCGATGGAGGTGTACATCAATGACATGATTGTAAAGAAGAAAAAGGTTTAGGATCATTTGTTCAACCTTAATTACACTTTTACAATTTTGGAAGCATTTGGTTTATAGCAAAATCCAAACAAGTGTACATTTGGGGCTTGAGGAGGAAAATTTTTGGGATATATGGTCAATCAACGGGGTATTGAGGTCAATCTATAGAAGATTTAGGCCGTTCTTGATATCACTCCCTTGAATAGTTAGAGATGTGCAGCGGCTGGTTGGAAGGATTATTACCTTGGGCAGATTCATCGCAAGGTTGGTAGATAAGAGCTTGCCTTTTTTCAAAATTCTTAGGAATTCTAATAAATTAGGTTTCCAATAGAATGAGCAGTGTGATTAGGCACTGGTTGAGCTGAAGCAGTATTTGTCCTCACCCTCTATACTTGCAAAATCCAACCTTGGTGAAGTTCTTCAGATATATTTTATAGTTTTGGAGGCATCTATTAGCTCGGTCCTAGTCTCTACCAAAGATGAAAGCCATCCACCAGTCTCTTATTGTAGTAAGTCACTCTAAGGGCTAGAGCATAACTACATGGAGATTAAGAAGTTTGCCTTGGCACTGGTCACCGTAGCTCGAAAGTTGTATCCATATTTTTAGTTTCATACTATGATATTGCTGACCAAACAGCCATTGAAGTAAGTGTTGTCAAAGCCGAACACATCTAGCAGGTTAACCAAATGGGCCATCGACTTGGGTGAATTTGACATTACTTTTCAATCGAGAGCAACAATCAAGGCGCAGGTCTTGGCGGACTTCATCGCCGAATAAGTCGACCCGCCTTAGAGAAATTACAAAGCCCCTCTTATTTGGACTTTGCAAGTCGATGGGTCATTGACTACATATGAAGGGAGAGCGAGAGTGGCTCTCCATTCCTCAACTACGGAGGAGCATGAGTTCGCAATCAAACTTGACTGTGTAGTTACTAATAATGAGGCAGAATATGAGGCCCTTACGTAGGGATGAGGATGGCCATTGATCGAGGTGTTGCGCACTTAGCTACGATCAAGGACTCCCAACTAGAAACAGAACAGGTCCAAAGAAATTTTGAAGCTAAGGATTCAATGATGAGGTGGTACTTGGTAGAGGTAAAAAAATTACAGCAATCATTCAAAAAGTTCACCCCCAGCCAGGTACCTCAATCTAAGAATGAGCATATGGATGCCTTTTCCAAATTTGCTAGCTCGACCAAAGGCATAAGAGATAAGACGATAACATTTTTGGTCATTGGTAGGCCATTGATCGACCCACTCAATGAGAACTTAGTTAGGAGCATCGAGGAGACAGTTTATTTATGGTAGGACCCAATAAAACTTTGCTTGAGTAATAGTATTGTCCCCAAAGATAAAAATGTGGCTTGACGCATTCGAGGATGAGCTGCCAAGTTTGCGCTGGACAAGCATGGTCAATTGTATAAGAGGTCGATCTTTGGACCACCTTTGAGGTGCCTGAATCCCGACCAAGCTTATGAAGTATTGCAGAATATCTATGCAGGCGTGTGTGGGAACCATTCTGCGAGAATATCCTTCGCACATAAGATAATCAGGTATGGATACTTTTGGCCGATATTATTGAAAGATTCTATGGATTTTGCTCGAAAATATACATCCTGCCAAGTTCATTCAAACCTACCGCACCTACCCATTGCGCTCATGGTCAAAGTTTAAATTTCTTGGTCATTTGACCAATAGGGGATTGATATTTTGGATTTATTGCTGAAGTCAATAGGTCAACAAAAATTCATAATCGTGACGGTTGAATATTTTACCAAATGGGTTGAGGTCGAGACTATTATGAAAATAACAGACGTAGCCATCAAGAGTTTCATTTGAAAAAACATTATCTGTCATTTTGGCCTACCTAAAATCCTTATTTCAGATAATGGGACTTAGTTCTAGAGCAGAAGTACCAGAAGTTAGTACGAAGCTTTGGTAATCACCTAGCACTTTATTTCAGTGGGCAACCCTCAATCGAACGGCTAGATAAAGGTGATAAACAGAATGATCCTCAGCCATTTGAAAGCCAAGATACAGGATACTGGCTCGAGTTGGGCGGAGGACCTCCCAAGAGTATTGTGGGCATACAAGACAACTCCCCGAACAACCATAGGTCACAGCTCTTACAGTCTGGTCTATGTGTTCGAGGCAGTCATCCCCTCAGAACTTATTCAACACACAGCTTCAGTCATTCATTTCCATCCGCTCAAAAACACATCAAAAAAGAAGCTCAACCTCAAGATTATCGATGAGTGAAGGCAAAAAGCTTACAATACTATGTAGCACTACAGGTCAAAAATGGTGGACAACTATAATAAAGGGGTCAAATTATGCTGTTTTAAGGTCAGAGACCTCGTTCTCAAAAAGGTAGAGGTATCCAAGAATGTTGGTAAACTCGACCTGAAATAGAAGGGACCCTATTCTGTTGTGAAAGTATCAAAGCATAACACTTACAGACTTGCTAATATGGATGGGGATGAGCTCCCTCGCCCGTGGAACGCCATCAACCTAAAGAAATTCTACATATGAAAGCACATTGTAATCCTCATCATATTCTTTGATATGAATAAAGTTTCAACAACATTGCTACCATTTGTTTGCATTATCACAGCTGTATCTACCTTGCACCATTCCAAGTCCCAAGTCGATCCTGTAGTCGATGAATAAGCAGCTCCATGCTGCTACTCAAGTCCCAAATCGACCTCGTAGGCGATGAATAAGTAGCTTTGCGCTACCACTCAAGTCTCAAGTTGACCTCATAATTGATGAATAAGTAGCTCCATGCTGCCACTCAAGTCTCATGTCAACCTCGTAGTCGATAAATAGACAGCTTCATATTGCCCAATTAAATTTCAAGTCAACCCCATAGTTGACACAAATGTAGCTTTGCAATGCCAAACCAAAGTTCTAAATCGACCACGCAATTGACTCAAAATAGCTATATGTTACAAACACAAGGCTTTTTAGCCCAAACTAAACAATCGACCTAGTAGTCAATCAAGAAGTTGACCATAAAATAATAAAAACTGACTATAAAATTCAGCGCGCTTTGGCAAGACCATGCGTATCTCTCAACACTAATAAAAAATAAATGACAAAGTTGTATGTATAACTATCATGGTTGTCAACAATCTACCTATACAATCGTGACAGTAAAGCTGCATTCAACAAGAAACATGTGAAATTCATTTCATTCAACAACAAAGATGCAAAAAAAGAACATTCATTGATTGAAATTTCCATTACAATGGCATTCTATTACATATAAAAAAAGAAGAAGAAGAAGAAGAAGAAAAGCAACAATAATGGAAAAGAGTTTGGGCATTATGTCTAGCAAGACCCCGTCTGACCACCTTTTCCCCAATCCTGCTCGGGCTTTGATATTGTAGACGTGAGTGGTTGGATGGCTTGAGCTGGTCACAAAGACCCTGGGAAATTGCTCATAAAGTTAGTCAAGCACAGCACGTACTGTGCAACATCGACCTGCTCTTCTCTCAGTTGGATGAAAAGATCCTCAGCAAAGGCAAATTTGCTTGCCAACTCAACCAGGCTTGCCTCAACCTCAGCTTACATCGGTTAAGCTTCAGTCATTGGCTTAATGGGGGCATTTGTTGTGATGTTTTTTTCTCTGGCTCCATCAACCGCGCCCTTTTTGAATTTTGAATAAAGCTGCAACTTATCATCCAAGGCAAGGCATATTATGCTTTTATCATTGACCCAGAATGTGTAGCCAAGACACTTAAGCTGCCTTACTGCCTTATGGAATGTGTCGCGAGCATTGTTGATGGACATGACCATGGTCATGTCTTAAAACATCGAGCTCACCATGAATTGTTCCATCACTTCCTACTGCATCCTAAGGAGCTGTTGAGATAAGGTCACTTGAGCCTCGTCAAGCGCTTCTATGCGGTCAGTCGGTTGATCGACCAGAGTAGTAACTTACAAACATGTCCAAATGAGCCTTCTTCAGTAGAGAATCCATTCAACTCTTCTTCTCGATAGCCTATACCAATTGTTGGTCTTTCGTATTGAGCTGCTCCCAAAGGTCGGCTACCTCTTTCCTCAGCTGGTCAACTTAGAGCTAGGATGACTCGAGTTGAACCTTTAAGGTTTCTATATCTCTCCTTTCTTGTAGCTTCTCGCGAATAGCTAATGCCAGTTCTGACCAGTGGTAAAAGTGATACCCCAATTGGCTCAATTGAAACACTGAACGTTAGTGAACAATATAACCTTTTGAAATGAGAACTCAATGAAAAATAGTCGATCTCATTCTTACCATATTGCTATGATAGGCTAGAGCCCTGAGGGTGCCAACTTGACTCATGCCCATAAGCCTTCACTGATCAGTCAAGAATAGCTTAGTTACCATCTATTTTAGGGCGTCGGTGCTCGCCATCCCCGACTTTATGATGGAGGTTGTATCAGTTG
>JACGDI010005681.1:120279-164570 GCA_014898725.1 Jacaranda copaia
AAAAATAAAATTATTTAAAAATTGAAAAGAAAAACCCTAAGTCCTTATTTTGATGGGAAAATATGTAATTTAGAATTTGGTTACTATCAGAATTGTATTGGTATTGTTGAATTATATTTTTATAATGTAATTTATGATATGATATTTGTTATTATAAATTTTGCTTCAAGTCTAAACAAGCTTGAGCTCATTCGAGCTTATATGAGTTGGAGCACATATGAGTTTAGACGAGCTCAAACTGATCCAAACCTATATGAATTAAGCCTTATTGAGCTTTAACGAGCCAAGCCAAGCCTGAGCTTATTCTGATGAGCCGAGCTCAAACTCAAGCTCAGTTGTTTAGGCTCGCCCGAGTTCGAGCTCACGAATGAGTAAACAAGCCGAGCCTAAGCCTACCAGGCTCGAGCTAGGCTCGGCTCGACTCATTTATAGCCCTATGTTGGATCATTTAACTTCCCTGGTCGGATTGTTCAAACACAACTCTAGTCACTATAAACAACTTCTAACCTTATCAATAATTATGATGTCACACTGGTTGAAGCAGTGGCTAAATCGATTGAACTAGTAATCAATAAGGCCACTGATTAGATCACCAGTTTGATTTCTCAAACATTGCTAAAACTCCTTAAGTTAGTAAAACACTGACTTTTGAATATTATATGTTATATTAAGAATTCAAATTTGATTAGTTTATAACTAGTCCTTTTTTTTAATATCTATAATGAATATTGATTAATTGTGTATACAATTATATTCTTTTTATATATAGTTTGAATTAATTTGTAGGTTAATCATGTACATGCTTAATGTATCATCCTTGACTTAACAAATTAGTTATTGATGCTCAATTGAGTTTAATAGTATATTGAATCACCAATACACAAAAATAAATGGCAATGAATATGGGTAAAACCCGTGTATGCCCCCAAACTTGTCCTCCTGGTGGGGGTTTTGATTTTTGAAAAGAATAAATAAGGTTTTGGATGAGATTTTGAATTTTAGCGAATCCAAATCATTCCAATATTATATATTTATTATAAATGCATTTTTCTAATGTATATTGATAGATATTCAAAAGGATACATATTACATATATATTCTATATAAGGTGATAATATTGCCATAACAAATAAACAATTTATGCATTCAATATATAACAAAGTAAAGGAAATGATAACTTATAACTTTTCAAGAACTAAAATATTAAATATACATACATAAATTTTAAATACTAATTTACTGTTAGAATTAATATTATTTTTCTCACATTCAAGAAGTTATTGTAACAATTTTTTTAAGAATTTATTAAAATTTTAAAAATTATGAAGGCATTTTTAGTGAGTCCAACAAACCAATTCGTTGGTTCTAGCATTTAGGGTATGGGTGCCAATTTGGGTTAGAGTTCACAAGCTCAACACAACCCATATGATTTTGGGTTGGATTGGATTCAAACTTTTAAATATGGATTTGAACATATTATGTTTAGATGTACTATATCATATTTTGGTTCAAAATGAGTTTTAAATCGATTTAAAATGAATTTAAGTGGGATAAAAATTGGTCTATTCATTAAGTAAAATTTAATAAATTTAATAAAATTAATTTTAAATTAATAATATTTTTTTATGGTTTCTAATATTTCATTTTTGTCAGAATCTCGTAGTTTTGAATTATTATGAATTTCAAAATTAAAATATACATTTTGGGCTTTAGACAAATTAATCAACTAATTATCTAACATCAAGTGCATATAATTTGAAATCTTAATTCAGATTGAATGTCTTAAAGTGAAATCAGGTACCAAGTGCTAAACTTGTGTGCACAATATTATGCAAGAACTTGCCTAAAGTACTAAAAGTTATAACTTACTATTAGGGAGCTTATTAATTAGCTTATATTTTTTATTCTGAAGCACAACATAGCTAATATCTCCATAACTTGATACTATTCATAATATAGAATATATAATAACTAAAAATAGAATCTACCTACATGTAAATAATTCATAATTGATTTTGTTATGAAAGGAGAACTATTCGCAATCAATTTTTAATGCAATTGAATATCACAATATAGATTAATAAAATAGGCGTATTGATGATGATATGATATGCTTGGTAATGAACTGGCTTCGATCCAATGCAATTGACGAGAAGGGAGGTTGGAAAGGAGCTTTTAGGTGAAGTTGGGTTGAGTTTTGTAGCAAACAACACACGTCAGGCTAATCGATGTGCCCTCAACTAAGGTACTCTGACGTTCAAGTCAGTACTTAATTGATCAAAAGATAAAACGACAGAGTGAGGGCTTTTACTGATAATGAGCATATCTTATTGAAGTGGTAGCAATAAGGTATTTATAGTCTTTCTAGAGAGATGGATATGTCAATGATGCCCTTGCCTATACAGAGAGGGCCTTTAACATCACCTAAAGACCTTTAGGTCTTCTTCCTTTTGTGCACTTTTTTAGGTGGCACCTCATCTAACTTTATAAGATATATCGGTATGATGGAAGCGCACACTACTTTAGTTCTATAGAAGGATAGGGGGTAGCACGCCACCTATCAGAGCATTTAATACGGTAGAGAGATAGTTGCGGAGCATTCAATACGACTATGTCCAGTAGCACAGAGCAGCTTTAAATTGCTTTGATTGACCTCTTAAGGTCGAGATATATCCTCGTCTGTGAGTCATCTATGCACATTCTCGTTGAGGTGATAGAACTCTATTGAATTCAAATATATTCCTAGTTGAGGGCTGAATAGTTATTCTCGATCTAATTGACCACACGCAGGTTGATCGTGCTAAGTATTGATACTCGTGCTGGCAAAATGGCCTGACTAGGGCTTAAGCCTAGTCAATCACCCAATCAATTATTAATGAGTCAAGCCTAATAGCTAATTAGGTTATCCTATATCATATCTCTTACCTAGTCGAATGTTAGTAGGTCTATTGGGCTATCCTATATCATAAGTCCTCCTCACTCTCGAGTTTTGATCGAGTTGTTTAAGGAGAAAGAGTGAGGAGTAGCTAATTTGAGAAATTGGAATATGTTCAATAAGGGATTCAATGTGTTGATAATATTTAAATTTTAAAAATTGACTAGGGTTTCAATGTATTTAATGCGTCAATTACATTGGCCAGAGTAATTTTCAAACTGGCAAATACGTAATAATCGCCCGATAGCCAGTTAAGTTAGCCGCTAATTGATGCTGGTTTGTATAAATAACATGGTGAAAATCTCTCATTTATACTTTTACAGCAATTCATGAGGTCGAGTTCTACATCTTACTGCTCTATTCAATAATCGAGTTTGCTCTAATTTTGCTAATTGCATAAGTCTCTTTCAATCTCAAGTAGATCTATGTTTCTTTATTTCAAACAAACATTCTGTAGTAAATATGCTAAAAGTTTTTAGGAAAGTAGTATTAGGGAGTTTGATTATGATAAGATGAGATTATATGCAAATTCAACCAGAAGTGTAGATGACTTGATTAGTGGGGCTAGCAAGTCATCCATTGATAGCTCTAGCTCTTCTAGTAGCTCAAGTGATACCAGGGTTGACATGGGAGTGGTGTTGGGCCATCTGGGGAGGTGAGTTAACCTTCAATGTCTTGAGGTAAACTTTTCACTGCAAATCATTGTAGTGAAATAAGATTTGAGATCAAAGATAAGGATTTAGAATTGATTAGGCAATTGTATCACATTTCTCAGGAGTTTGAGTTAATTGTTCTTGGGCCTAATGCTAAGATACATTGACCTCCATCTAGCCGCATAGCTATCTTTGAGGATGCCCTTAAATGTGCGCTTAGATTCCCAATAGTGCAGCCTATAGTCGACTTCTTGATTGGTCTTCAGGTTTGCATTACCTAACTACTCCTAAATTATTTTTCAACCTTATATAACTTTATAGTCCTAATGTTGATACACAACCAACCTTCGTCTTTCATAAACTTTTGCAATATCTACCATTTTTTAATGTCCCAAAAGTCAGGTAGCACCAAGAAGCTGGGCTTTTATTAACTCATAGCCCGCTTTTATCAAAAGTTCTTAATGGCCCCTTTCTTCTCACATGGCCAAGCATGGAAAAAATGCTACTTATTTGTTCGAGCTTCGAATGGGGTTAGGTTTAATATCCATAGGGGATGGTTGAGGGGGCGCATCGAGATACCTGGGAATAGGAATCCTATTTGGCCCAATTTCTGTATTCGGGACCTATTTTAATTTGGCCAAATGGAAACATTAGGGTACATTGAGAAAAGGAGTCTGGTGCTGGCAGGCTTATCATCTACTCAACTAGGTTTGCTAGCTAACGCTTGACTAGGTAGATATCACCATCGATTCGTGTTAATTTTGTGTTTTATACTTTCTAGTCGATAATGATATATTTATTTTTCTCTGTGCAATTTCAAATCAAGAAGAAATCATGAACTATACACACCATCAAGCAATGGCTCACCAACAAAGGGCGCAAGAGCACCGCTAAGCATTCGCTCGTTGGGAAGCAGCCTCCTAAAGTGCTCTATAACAATTGACAGCCTTGCCTACGTCACTCACTGCCCAACTAACTGCGATTGAAACTAGCAGCCTATCACCTTAACAAAAATAGGCGATAGCCAACGAGCAAACTTATTTTCCAAAGAGAATCATGGAGGAGAAATGAGAGGGGAAAGTTGGGGGGTTTTTACTCTTCAGCCCCCGTTCAAATGATGATTTATTCCTCTTTCCTATTTTTTGAACTCTTAGGTTTGAGACCAACATTAGGGTCCAAAACACAACGTCAATGTTAGGAAAGGGGCCAACCGGAGTAGGGCCCCTGAAAGTGCTTATGGCTGGACTATTTATGTTCAACTAGAAAAAATTGCTTTAGATAGGGCAGCTGGAAGCCCTGAAGGCATTCGTATATCACTCGAACATGGTAAACTTCCAATTGAGTCATATACTATTTTCTATTATTTATTTTTTTCACTTAATTTTAAGCAAATTTGCTTTTCTCGTAGGTTGGCAAACTAGGCTACCACTTTTATCAAAAGGCTGAGCTAGCCTTGGGGGATCGAGAGGAGCTCTAAAAATAATAAGAAAATGCTAAAATGGTGAAGACTTAGCTCAATTCAATGCAGCCAAGGATCGACTAGTTGGCCTAACAAGTTAAAGAGAAAGATGTGCAACTTTTAGTTGAGAAAAACCACATGAAATAGGCACTTCAGAAAGCCATGTTCGAGACAGAAGCAGCGTACAATGCTAGTCTACTACATGAATATAACAGCGCAACTCGGTATGCTTGAGATAAGGTTTTCCAGACACTATCAAGCATATAGAAAGAGGTAGTTCAACAATTCATGCTTTATTCTATGTTTCAAGACACCAGTGTTGGCTTCATAATTGATGAGGTGAAAGAAGCCTTTTAGAAACCTGTGAAGCAGCTTGAGTTCATGGGCTATCAATTTCAATTGAGGACCAGGAATGTCTCATTATGTTGCAGATCAAACAGGTCGAGGATTATGTCGACCCCTATCTGTTGATGAGAACGCTCCTGTGAAAGGAGCTGTAGCTACTATCCACTCGAGGGCGGTTAAGATGGTAAAGAAGTTTGCTTTTGTGAAAATTTTGCCTTTGATATTAAGGACGGCAAGATTGACACTGCAACTTATTTTCCTTTTATTGAGCAAATATTTATTTTCGAGGAGGCATTGTTCTTCTCGACTTGCAAGTGCAACCCAACCAACGCCAGCACCTGAGCAGGAGGTTGAAGGTCACCCAATCATCATGCAGGTGAACTTTGGGGATGTGCCCGACCACACTATTAATGAGGTGGAAGTTGCATGAGGTGATGGAAGGAAGGAAGCTGGTTCAAGTTGAAATTGTTGCTTCTGCTATTTTATTTATTTTGATTTGCCTTGCGAGGCATGAAACCTTTGTAAAACAATTATCAATTATGTACTTTGTTGTTCTATTTGATAATATTAACTATTTGGATAAATTTCTTATTGATTTACTTTTCTTACTGCTTTTCTTGTGTTCTTTAATAGATCATATGGACAAATAAAGAAATAAACTTTTCTTCCATCTCATTTATTGAACAATGCAATCTTTTAATGAAGAAACAAACAATGTTTAATTGATTCCCTACAAAATTAATGGTCAATTATAAAATTAAAAAAGAATTAATTGAATGTACTTCAAACTTATGTGTCGATCTTATTCGTCCAAAAATGGTTTTTGGGTAATCTTATGGTCGACTTTTGAGTTAAAGTTTCTGGCATAATCAAGTGAATAGGCTTGTAGCTGTTATCGATCATAGGTTGACTTTATTGAATTAAATTTAAGTTGCTTTGTGTTGCAATACGTGTCCATTGAGCGACTCAAATACGATGATTAACTATAAGGTTGCTTTTACACTGTGGTTGACTATGAGGTCAATTTTAAACAATTCTCTTGATTTTGTAAGTAGGTTGTACACTGTGATCATGGTAAACTATGGGTCGACTTCAAATGATTTTATTGTTTATATGATTGATTGGGCAAGAAGCCATGGTTGCGGTTTGAAACTAGAATTATGGTCGACTATAAACAATTTTTTCGTTAATATGATTGATTGGGCTAGAAGCTGTCATTGCAATTGAGAACAAGTAACTAATCAAATTTGAATTATTTTTATTGATTTGGAACCAAGTTATAAAATAATTGAATGGAGACCTTGGCCTTTTTATACATAGAATTTTTTTAAGTTTATTGCATTCCATGGTCGAGGGAGCTCGTTGCCATCCATATCTACTAGTCGATAAAAATTGTGCTTTGTTACTTTGACTACCGAGTAGGGGCCCTCCCATTTTGGGTCAATTTTTTCAACATTTTTCAAGACTTTAACTTTTTTAAGGACGAGGTCGCCCATTTTAAAACTTCTTGTTTGAACTCTTTTGTTGTAATGCTAGGCTATCTTCGACCTATTCCTCTGTATCATAGTTTATGCATGTTAGTGCAACTCATTGATTATCTCGAGGTCAAATTCTTTTTCAGAATCATTCCTAATCGAGTTATAATGAATTACTCGAGATGTATGTCGTATCAACTCTGTTAGGACTATTGTTTCTAATTTGCAGACCAAATTGTAAGGACTGTGGCCCGTGATTGTTCTAAGAGTGGTTCAATATGCCCATAAGACCCTAGGGTGGTTATCTGTCCAACTTGCTCTAGATCCTTCAAGTCGAGCCTTGATATGGTTCAAAATAGTCCTGTTAGACTTCAATTTGCCATTGACTTGAAGGTTCCCAATCGAGGTGAAATATTGTCGAATTCCTAAGTTTTCGTACCAATTTCTTATGCTCATACTTTGGAATTGTGTCCTATTATTTGATATCAAAATCTTGGGCAAATCAAAATAGCATATGATATTTTTCCACAAAAAATTTCTAATGACTGCATTAGTTATCTTTGGGACCACCTCTACTTTTACCCATTTCGTGAAGTATTCAATCATAACAATCATAAATTTTCTTTGACCTGTAGTTTTTAGGAAGGAATTGACTTTATCTATTCCCCACTGATCAAATGGCTATGTGATTTGAGCTGGCACTAGCATTGATGTAGGCTGGTGAGGTATATTGGAGTGGACCTAGTAAGATAGGCACTTTCTGAAGAAGTTGATTGCATTTTTTAGCAAAGTTGGCCAAAAATATCCATGTTTGATGAATTTGTGGGCAAATACTTGTCCTCTAGAGTGATTACCACAGATTCTTGAATGGACCTCCTATAAGACCTCCAAAGCCTGCTTTGATGACAAACACTTTAATGGTGGTCTAGGAAGGGATCTTCTATAGAGCTGGCCATACTAGTTGATGGTGAACTTTGCTAATTGACCTCTGAGTTTGCATGCTTCCGCTTTATCATTAGGCACTTTTCCTTCCCTTAGGTAAGCTTTTATTTTATCCTATTTGGAGAGAGCTAACTTTTGAATTTTCCCTACCAGGTTCTGCTCGAGACCGCCTATAGTAGGTTTGTCAAAGATTAGGAATGTAATGATTCTACTTTTGGTTTTTTCATTGAGATGGCAAATTTTAACATGGCATCTGCTCTTTCATTTTTTGATCTTAGGACTTGGTTGAGGAAGAACTTTTTGAACTGTTGTCACAACTTTTTGATCTCAGCCAGATACTTGCTCATTGTGGCCTCTTTAGCTTTGAAGTTCCCCTCGAACTATTCCAAAACTAGTTGGGAAACAATAATGGTTACTAGTTACTTGACTCCCTTATCAACGACCATCCTCATTCCAACAACAAGAGCCTCGTACTCTATTTCATTATTGGTGATAGGGTAGTCGAATTTAATGGTGAAGTCATACTTCTTGGCCTGAGGGAAGCATAGGAAAATGCTCTCCTGAGAAGGTTGTTAAGCCATCGACGTGTAAAGTTTAGATAAGTGAATCTTGGTTGATTTCCTCGAGCAAGTTGAGTTGTTCTACTACAAAGTCTGCAATACTTGGGATTATGGAAGTTTTGGGCTGAAAAATGATGTCAAATTCCCCCTACTCGATGGCCTCCTTTGTCAACCTTCTCGACATGTCTGGTGTCGACAACACTTGTGTCAACTGTTAATTCATTAGGACAATAAAAAAATGAGATTAAAAGTAGGAGCTTAACTTCATGGCTGTTGTGACCAAAGCGAGAGCAAACTTTTTGATCTCAAGTTAATTATGTTCAGGGCCTTACAACACTTTGCTATTGTAATATGTTGGTTTGTGAGCGCCATGTCTAGTTGAGACCAGAATAGAGTTGATTATTGCTGATGAGACTGCTAGATAAATAATGCAAGACAACTTCTGGTTGGGCTAGCATCAATGGTGCTAACAAATTTTGCTTTAATTCAACCAAGAGCTATTCACATCATTCTGTCCATTGAAACTTTCTTGTATTCCTAAGGATTTTGAAGAACGGTAAGCTTTTATCTGTTAGTCAAGCAATAAATTGACCTAGAGCTATGATCTTTCTGACTAGATGCTACACATCTTTAATTGTTTGAGATGGTGAGATGTCCAGAACTATTAGATCTTTAGTGGGTTTGCTTTTATACCCCTCTGACCAACCATTTATCCCAAGAATTTCCCCCTTCTCACCCTAAACGTGCATTTGTTAGGATTAAGCTTCATACCAAATGCTCTCAGTATTGAAAAGGTATGACTAAGGTCGGCTAAGTGGTTTTGCTCTTTTTCTATTTTAACAATCATGTCATTGACGTAGACTTCCATGGTCCTTTCGATCTCATTTTTAACATAAAATTTACAAACTTTGATAAGTTACACTTGCATTCTTAAGCCCAAAAGGCATGATAAAAAATAGTACAAACCCTTGAGGACCACAAAAGAGGTCTTATTCTTGTTTTTAGGGGCCATAAAAATTTGAAATAACCTTATAATGCATTTATTATACTCAAAAGATCACAACTAGCAATAAAATTAACTAATAAATCTCAACGAATAAAGGTCTTTAGTACACATTTTATTCAAATCAATGAAATCATTACATATCCTCCACTTGCCCTCATTCTTAGGGACAAAAACTATATTACAAAGTCAATTAGGATATTGAATTTCTACAATGTTGCTTGCCTTTAAGAGCTTGTTAACCTTTTCCTCAATAATCTGGCATCTTTCAGCATTGAAGGTTCTAGTCTTCTGCTTGATTGGCTTGAATGAGGGGTCTACATTTAGGTAATGGACGATGATGCTGAGGTTGATTCCCTAAAGGTCAGTAGCTTTCCAAGTAAAGACATCAATGTTCTTCTTGAAGAAATCAACCATTAAACATTCCATGTTGCTTTCCAAATCCATCCCAATCATTTGTGGTCTTATCGGGATTTCTAGGCTCGAGCTTTATAGTCTTGAATTCCCTAATTGGTTTAACCCTAGTCTCTTTCAGTTTTCTCTTCTATTCCTCTTTGGGTTTGTTACTGGGATATCTCTAAAGGTTTTAGTTTTGGTTAAGTCTTCTACTCACTTGCTTCGATCAAGATGGTATAGCATCACCAAGCTTTCTTTATGTTACAAAGCAGTTCACATGTCCCAGTAGCTATTAGAAACTTAACCTTCATGTGGTAGGTTAAGACAATGGCCTTGAAGTTGATCAGTGCTGGTTGCCTAATTATGATATTATAAGCAAAAGGTGCATCAACCACCATATAGTTTACCATGAGCATTCTTTATTGGGGCTCTTCATTGAATAAGGTAAGCAAATTTATAAATCTTTCAGGAATGATCTCGGATCTTCCAAACTCAACTAGAATGATGTGCATTAGCTCAAAGTTTAGCTTTTCCAAATTCATCCTTTTTAATGTCGATAAGAAAATTGTGTTTGCGGAGCTGCAATTGTCAACTAGAACCTTTCTAACCTCAAAGTTAGCAATCTCAACTGACATAACAAGGGGCAATTCAGCTTGCTATCAACTCCTTGGTTCTCAATGTGCAAAAGGTCAAATTCAAAAAAAGAGATAGGTTTTACGTTGGGGGATAGTTGGAAAACTGTTTCAATTGGGAAAGATTTAGTCAATTCCAACCTCTTTTGGTTCTGTCTTCTGGTTGACTTGGAGTCTCCTTCGATTGGGCCTTCAATAACGGTGGCGTTGACCAACCATTCTCTATGGGAAATCTAGTCGGTTTGGCCCATCTCTTGTCTGGCTTTCTCATTAACAATTTTTTTTAGATGCCCTTATCAAATAAGCTTTTCAATCTCATCGTTTAGATTAAAGCAATTTTTAGTGTCATGCCCTTTTTGTCTGTGGAAGTGACAGTGTTTTTTCTATCTTTTCATGGCCTTAGTTTCAGTCAACTTTCTAGTCTTTTTTAGGAGATTATTATACTAAATGGAAAACAACACCTCCTTTCTTATAGTGTTCAGTGGGGTGTAGTTGTGAAATATTTTGATAGGATACTGATGACTATCTTTATGCTATTTGTCATCTTTCTCCTTAGCTTTCTTCTTGTCATTATTTAGGTTTCCATATTTCAGTCTGTTCATGTCTTCTAGGGTTATATACCTCTCAGTCAGGTTGAGTAGTTCTTCCATTATCCTCAGTCTCTCTCTAATCAGCTCATTAGCACACTCCTTGTGTCTAAGACCTATGAACAACACATTAATCAAAAATTCTATTTGGGGACTGTCAATCTTTAACACCTCTGTGTTAAATCTAGTGAAAAAACCCCAAAGAGACTATTCCTTATTCTATTTCATTGTATGTAAATAGGTGTGAGGGAGCTTAGTGTTTCTTCAGCTGGTGAATTGGTGAAGGAACTTTATCATAAAGCTAGTCGTAAGAAAATATAGATGTTAGCTCCACTTTGACAAACCAATCAAGTGTTGAATTCTGGAATGTGATGACCAGCATCTTTGCATGCATTTACTTATTATGCCCGTGGAGTTGCATTATGTGTTTGAATTGGAGCAAGTGCTCGTTTGGGTCGATTAAGCCATCATATTGGGGCAGATTAGTTGGAACTTTTGCATTAATATGCACTCATTGATTATCAGTTGGATAAATAGTAACTGTCACTCATAGCAAAGTCGAGGTGCACTGTCATGTTTAAGGTTTCTCTTTATATTTCTGTTCAAGATCTCCTTGAGATATCTGTTCAGTTACTGCACTTAATGTGACACTTCTTCCCATTTCTCACGATCGGCTTGGAACAAATTTTTATTTGATTGAGATCTTTATCACTTGACCCTATCACACTGCTAGGCCAAAATAGGTCGAGCGAGGTGATCCACAAAATTAGCTACTTCTTCATGGGGGTTTGGTGAGGTTTCTTCCCATGGGAACTAACCTGGGCTATCCTCATATCGAATAGGGTCATCTTGTCTCCTGTCTGCCCCTATCCTCATTCTGAGGCCTCTTTCTCGCTATGAAGGTTGGGGAGTGGTACTAGTAGCTGGCTTAGGTTTGTTGTTGTGCTTGTTGAGGGCAGTTGATAGTTAGGCTAAAATTTGAGCTGATATCTACTCGTTAATTAACTGCATAAGCTGAGGCATGGTCAAAGTTACCATTTGCTCTAGCTAGGAATTAGGTCCAGCCATGTCCTATTCTTGTTGGGGTCGAGGAGAAGGGGTTGGAGTCTTTCTATTCTCTTCTCTCTCTAAAACTGCTTGCCTTGTGTTTACCATTTTTTTCAGTTAATACTTAATCAACTAAAAGATAGAGAGGTGGGGTGAGGGCTTTTAGTGATAATGAGCATCCTTTGTTAAAGTGGCGGTAATAGGGTATTTATAACCTTTCTAGAGAGATGGATACGTCAATGATGCTCTTGCTTATACACCGAATGCTTTTATCCTCATCTGAGGACCTTTAGGTTTTATCCCTTTTGTTTACTTTTCTAGATAGTGTTTCCTCCAGCTTTATAGGATATGATGGTACGATGGAGGTGCACACTACTCTAGTTCTGCAAAAGGGTGGTACAAGAGGTGGCATGCAACATTAATGCGGAGGTATGCTACTTAGCAGAGCATTTAATGTGGTAGATAGATGATGGCGGCGCATTCAATGCAACTGTATTCGATGGCATGGAGTTGCTCTAAACCACTCCGATCTACCTCTTATGGTAGAGATGTATCCTCGTCTGTGAGTCATTTGTGCACACTCTGGTTAAGGCGATAAAACTCTGTTGGATTCAAATGTCTTTCTAATTGAGGGCTGAATTATCATTCTCGAGCTGATTGACCACACTCTACTTGATCGAGAAAGGTGTTGATACTCGTGCTGGTAGAATGGCCTAATGAGAGCTTGGGCCTGGTCAATCACCTGATCAATTATTAATGGGGCTATCCTGATAGCTAATTAGGTTGTCCCATATCATATCTCTTGCCTGGTCAAATGTTAGTGGGCCTCTTAGGCTATCCCATATCACATATAATTTAATAAATCATCTCATTATGTCATAATATTGTATATTAAATAAAGTAATAGAAGGCATATTAATATTATTATTATCTTTTGAATTAATTTTTTGAAATAAGTAAATTGGACCTCCCCCATTTTCCCCTATTTGAACCATTTTAAACTCAACCCAACCTATTTTTAACCTAACCTATATAAGCCCAAATCCAACTCATCTAAACTCACTCACTCACTCTAGGGTCTGAGACGAGGTGGATCTGAATTTTGACAAACACATACTAGATCTACCCTATTATCGTCCTGCATACCACGAAAAATTGTAATTCTCAAAACTCATGCTTGTAATTCTTTATTTTTTTTCATTTAAATTAATAAGAAAAAATAACTTCTCATGCTTTTTTAATTTTAAATCTCACAACATATTCTTCAGTCATGATGAATTTGAAACCTCATCTTTACACCCATCAAACTAGTTACCTCGATGATCAAATCACATCAAGATGATGAATTTAATCTCAAAAGAAAAAAGAAAAAGAAACTAATGAATTTTAAATTGATTTTACTTGCCATTTGCTGTTTTTTAATTGAAAAAAACCTAGCAATTTCTAACAAGAAATTTTCCTTTCCATTCTCTGCATGTCACATATACAAATTTATAACGTAAACCTCTTCTTATTTTGCAAAAAATTCTATTCTACACCCAATTTGGCCAAGTCAATCAATTATATTCTGCCACATTAAAAATTAATTTTTAATTAAAAATGGCCATATTTAGTTACCCAACCAAACAGTGGTTAACCTAGCCTTTTTCTTAATTGGAATATTAATGATCATTTGGAAAGAAGAGAAAATTTAGCAACATTTCCTAATTCTTCATTGTAAATTCCAAAACCAAACATAGAATTCTTCACAATAGATTTCACCTAGGTTAGGAAATTTCAAAGGAACAAAAGATTAACCAATCAACAAGAATGGATTGTGAGAGTTGTTTAGCTTTCTCCAAACCTGATCAAATTGTTCACAATTTGGATAGGTTTCATCTCCAAAATAACAAGATTTAGTATCTTATGCCAAAATGCAAATGGCCTTAAATCTCTTGTTGCTCTCTTTCTCCATTATTCTTGCTCCGTTCAAATCCAAACCTATTTGATTTGGCCTAGATTGAATCGATTTCGAAGCTCCAAAAGTATTGGAAGGGCTCCTTGTAGTGGATTTTTCTATACAGAATGTATGGATTTGGGGATAGCATGTTTATATCTCCCTCCAAGTTTAGATAGTTTTCTCTCTTTATAATTGAGTTTGTACTGTACTAGGAATTGGGTTTCTTTGTTATTTGCAATGTATGTAAACCATTTTTTCTTGGTGATATATAGAATTTGAGTCTTGAGAAATAATGTCGATAGCTCGAGTATACAATTTCATCCTCCTCGTTAACTGCAGATGTAACATTATATGGAAATTCCTATGGGAATTCAAAATCAATGAATAAGCACAATCTACTTCTAATAATTAACGTAAGTATGAAATTGAATTAATTCTTTTTGAATGTTTGCACTACTTAATTGGTTCCGTATATATACTTTCTCAAACCTCTTATAGTAAGATTTTCATAAAAATGTAAATCCCAAACAATCAATCTCAGCAAGTGTAAACAAGAGAGAGAAATCAAGTCTTACTAATAGTATGAAAACATTTAAGAGGTCTTCCAGTGGGCAAAACAAATAATCATAAACTACTCTTAAATGTATCCATATACTATGGATTCTCAAGCATGATATAAAACCTCTTCTAGCATCTCAACATTCTTCTAAGAGCAAAAGATTGAAGAAAAATGAAGAGGAATATGAGATAAATTGAAATAATATAGTGAAGATAAGAGAAATAAGTTTGTGATACCATGGTGAACTAAGAGAAACACGTCATTAGGAAATTTAGATTTGGAATTTCTACAATTTGGGATTGGAAATTTAGATGTGGAATTTCTACAATTTGGGATTGTTTCTTAAATTTTCTCTTCTTTCCAAATGATCATTGATATTTCAATTAAGAAGGCTTGGATAACCATGGTTTGGTTGGGTAACCAAATATGGCATTTTCAATTAAAAAATTAATTTTTCATGTGACAGAATATTATTGATTGGCTTGGCTGTGTGGAGTAGAATTTTCCTTATTTTGCTGTTACAATTTCTGGAAAACTTATCTTTTTCTTCTATTTAAACCAACACAATATCTAGAATTTACAATAACATAGCCCCTTTCCGACAGCAACTTACACAGTAACCAATTTCCAGCCTCCAACAGCTGGAAACAAAACCTTCCGTTACCCGCCCCATTTTAATTTCTAATCTATATTACTTGCCTGCTCTATTCCAATTCACAAACACATGTCAAATAATTCTTTTTCAAAAAAATATGACATGCATTTGTAAATTAAAATAAAAAATGAAATATTATTTTGGGATCTCAAACACTTTTGGGACCCAATCTAACCCACAGTATGGTACTGCTCTTGCAGAGCTGAAACTTGATTGGGCCTTGAAACTTGGCTAGTTACAGTATTGCAGACATTTGGGGACCAAAATCCATGAAACCCAAGAGGAAAATTCAGATGCCTGGGGACTTCAAGCCTTGCCACGAGAGCATTCTTCTTTCCAATCAATTTGGCATCCAGGACAACAAGATAGCATCTATGTCTGGACACTGCATACTGCCAAAAAAAAAAAATGAAAAATCAGAAGTTGTAAGATTATAAGAATGAAGTAAAAAAGAGTTTAATGTTGTGGTACTTTTGTTTTACTCACTTCCACTACAAGGAGATAGCCGTCGTCTTCTCCTTCGCTGCTGGTTTTTGGGATAAAAATGGGCTCGCCGATGAATCTCCGTCTGCCGGTGGACCAAGTGTGGGTGGATTTGTCGATGGTGTTTAGCTTTACGACTGTGTCGAATGGAAAATGCGGCAATGCTTGGCGGGAACCGGAGGAAGTGGCTGCGTAGATGTAAGTGTTTTTGGAACCCGAGACGTCTTGGCTTATGACGGGAAAATCTGCAGGTTTGTCCCATCGGTTCAGATCAGTTACCCGGCACCTTTGGCAGTTGCCGTTTGCGTCCAAGTTTATGCTCACCTGCATCACATTAACTTGATATTAGTGACATATCGCATTAACTTGGTATTAGTGACATATGATGATGTGAAATTCGTTGTCGGATATGAACGGTGCATTTCTTTCGAAATTGTCCCTTCCACATACATAGTGGAGGTTTTCAGTCCATAAGAATGCCTGACGGCTTAAAGAGGATAAGCTTATAACTCAGTTGACTAAAATTGTTTTCCCCCTTGGACAAGAGATAAAATTTGGTATCATTAGAATTTCTTGATTGATGGATTTAGTGAATTTTGTAGTTTTTAATAAGCGTTGTTGCATGATAATATTTAAATTCATTGTTAGAGAGGGGAATCTTACATAATTTTATAAATTTTTTAATTTTTAATGTGAGACAAGGTTTGTTACGATCATAAGACACCCCCAATCAAGAGCCCTAAGAAAAGACAAGCAGTTGCTGTTTTTCATATGGCATCATCTAATAATATTCAAATATAGCACTGAAAGTTCAAAATTTTGAGGTATAATTTGATAGATATATGTGGTGGACAATTTTGTCCTTACTAAAAAAAATGTTTTGAAGGACTAGAAAAGAGCAACTTATAAATAGATTCATGCCTTGATTCTTTTGACATAGGGACAAAATATAGTATTATCAAAGATAATGCTCGACGATTACTGACAAAGTGACAATCATCAAGTTGTGCATATGACTGGATCAAATTGGCAGATAAGATGGCAATGAGAAAAACCTGGACTAAGTGAGGCAACAATTTTTCTTGGCCTTCTTGCAAATTCATCATTGAAGGATCTAATCTACCACTCTGCCAATCATAACCTGGAAACAGAAATTAAATTACCGAACTTTATTTTCTATGATGAAATTTTCCAACAAAAAAACAAAAGGGGGTTTATCAGAAGGAACATTGATCATAATTATTACCCACCAAAAATTTTCTGAAAATTGAACCACTGATATGAGCAGCTGCTGGCCTGGATTTGAATCTCAAGATTTCCATTGATATCCCTTTCTTCAAAAGCATTTCCCACATGAAGTACCCACATCTGGGAAGGTGCTTCAATGGGGATTCTCCAGTCCCTCAACCTGTTTGGCTGAGCATTGGGAAATCTGGGAAGCAAATAGATTGGAGAAGTGGGCTTGCTTGGGTTCACTGATAATGCAGATATCATGGGAGAAAAACCACATACTGCCGTCATTGAACCTGCATTTGGGAAATCCATCTATGATGGTCACTGCTGGTGATCGTGGTACACTCGACGTTGTTAATTCGTGAGATAATTTATAATTTATAATTCTCACTTTATAAATAATTAGTGATTTTTGCGGTACTCTATGTATGCCAATATGAACTAAATAATATATTTATTGATTTTTTACATCAAAATTTTTCTTAGTAATTTTAATGTATTTATTTAAAGTTTTAGAATAATAAAGAAAATTAATAAAAAAAGATAATTAAAAACCAAGAGATAAGATTGCAGACAGAAGAGAAAAGAAAATATAACTCCATTATTCTTATTTTTAAAATTAATTAATTTTATCGACTCATTAAAATCATACCAAATATTTAATTATTAGTACCTTACGTTTTATAAATAATATATATAGGTATATGTATTTAAGGGTGCAATTTAGTTGAATTGAGTCGAGCTTGAGAAAAAATTATGAGTTCTAGCTCTAGATTCAAATATATATATATATATATATATTCATTTATTTATTGCTCAACCTCAAATTCGACGAGCCTAATTTTTTGAGCTCGAATTCAAGGCCGACTCGATTAAGCACAAGTTTTTGAGTGGACTTTGAACAATTATGAGTTTAAGCTCAAACTTAAATAAAATAATATTATAATATATATTTATTAATAAGATAAAAAATAATATTAAATTTTATATATTGACTTGCGCTTCTCAAGCCAAAAAACAAATAATTTGAGATTAACTTGAATTAGAAATCGAACTCAATTTATTTAAGTTGGGCTCACAAAACTCACCAGTCGAATCAATTTATGCCGTCTATGCCTCTCTATATATATTCATCAAGTAATTATCTTATTCCTTTAGAATTATTATAAAAAAAAAAAAAGGAACGTGTATAGAAATGAAGGAATTAAATGGTGAATTTTTTTTTACCTGCAACATCTAGCTTGATCCTGTTTCCGAACAATATGTAATGAGAATCTGTGAAGGCCCAATCATGGATCATCAAGTGATCGGGTATGCTGAATTCTTGGCTTTGCAGCCGCTTAAAATTGGAATCAAATTCTGAAAATTAAATGAAAAAGAAAGCATATTAATTAATTATTAAATAGTATTAAACTAAGAACTCAAATAAAAAATAGAATTACTGAAATAGACTTCTATATATATTTGTAAGTTATAACGATGGTAGCATCGACGTCTTTGTCCCACGTGGGTTTTTTTTTTTGAATTTTTTCATTAATCCTAAAAAGTATATTCGTTGAAAACTATGCGAGTTTTGTTCAGTTATACTTGGACAACCTTATTTGCGGCCGCCGTTGTTAGGAATTATACAAACATGATGTAAAACAAAACAACCTAAATTGTCTCCTCTATTCATCATTTTTTCAAGAAACCAAGAAAAATTAAAAACTATTTAAATACAACCGAAAATTCTGAATAATAGAAAATAAATTATTATCAAAAGTATAAAAAAAAAATCGAAGCGAAAATCTTCTAATATGCACGAAATTACCAACATAAATTTTATTTACTCACCGTAAAAAGTAAAATTACTGCGAGGGAGTAACATGTCTTCGGCGTTGCATGACATGATCAATAGTCTATTTCTTCGGACATCAATCTTGTAATGAGACAACAATCTCTTCGGGGGCATCTTGAACACTCCTGCAAGATTTGATCCCATGCCCATCAAATTTAGACCACGATCCATAAGATAAAATATACTCGTTCACGTAGCATGATAAAATTTTGAATTTAAGATGAGATTAAGTTTTATAAAATACAACGAATCATTTTATTATAATATAATATAACTGAGAGCTAATTATACCAGCCACCTCTTCACCCGATCACACATGCATTTATGAAAATCTTAAATTTTACAAGCATAGTTATTAATGTATTTTTTATCTTATATTTTAATCTGTATTTCATCATTAAATATATAAATATTTATTTAAAGAGATATTTTATACACTTTATATTTATTTATAATATGTATGAAATATAAAATAAAATATCAAATAATCATAGTTCACGTTCACAAAAAAATAACCTTGAAAGAACAAATCAAGTGGCGTGACCAATTGTCTTAGTGACTCTATCCTCTTATATAGTTATATGTGTGAGGTGTATGGTTAAAATTTAATGAACTCTTATGAAGTGTATATAATTAAAAAAGTAAAATTAAATTAAATAAAAAACTTAGAACAAATCGAACTGCATGCATTGACATACATACATACATACATGCATAGTGCATACATACACATACCATATAGTATTGGCTTCAAGATTTTAGCTGCCACGTCCAAGAAATCTGCCCTGAATCTCTCCCCGACGTCATCATCAGCTTCTGGCGCCGCCATACTCCCACTGTCGACAACATTAACTCTCCCGACAGTTTCCAACGTTTGAGCTTCAATCTCGTAAGGATCCCCTCCTTCCCACAAGCAGAACAGCCTCCCGCCCCACCGCAAAACACTCGTATTCGCTACGTTCTTCATCACCTTAGTATTCCCCACCATTTTCCCGCCTTTTAGCACCGAAAACGGGCCGCGGTGAGTGAACCGCCAACCACCGGTAGCGGGGTCTCGCTCCTCCGCCTGCGCCTCCGTCTCTATGTACCTTGCCATGAACTCCACCTTCCCACGAGCGCCGTCGATTTTGAACGCCCGCAAGTAGCCGTGGCCATCCAAGGGGTGCACGGTGGAGCCGTGGTCGTCGGAGAAGAGGCCTGGTCCGGTGAGGTAGTACGTGCCGGAGGGGAAGTCGTGTGGCAACGCGCCGTCGATGAGGCGGAGGGAGATGGGTTTGGTGGTTTCGGCGCGTTGGGAGACGAAGAGGAATTGGTAGTCCCAGAAAGCTGTGATGGTGTCGTCTAGTGCATTGGTGTCTTGTACTGTTGTTGAGAGTTCGGGGGTGGTAGGAGCGGAGATGGATATGGCGCCGACGCGGGAGGTGGTATTGGGTTGTGAAGTGTTGTACGTTGGCGGTGGTGGTTTGGTTGGCGATGTCGTGGCGGGGAGCTTCGTTGGGAGGAGATGACAAGCTTTGGCCTGCATTTTGGGTTGGTTTTCTAGTGGAGTATGGCGCCTGAAGATCAAGGCACGAGAGTTTATATAGAATTTTTTTCCAAATATTCTTTTTTTTAAATTTTTTTTAATTCAACTGTTTTATATTTCCAAAATTGTTTGATATTAACAATATGGTATTGTGCACCTTTTTGTCTTTTGAACTCATTAATTTTTAATTTATATATATGCACATAAAAATTTGCTAAATTAAAATTCTGACACCGTATTTTATATGTGAAACTTGTATTATTGAATTAAAAACTACTCAACAATTTTTCACTTTTCATAACATTTCTTTTAGTTTACTTTTTTAGTCATAATCATGGCTAATATAATAGATTATAATATAGGTTAATATAACTATATCTCTAACTAAGTTCAATTTAAAATAATAATATGCAATCAATATTTTCACATGATTTAATCGTACAAAACTAACATTTACATAATTAAAGATTTAAAATTTTGTACAAATTTACGAGATTTACCAAATAGTGTGAGCTTTCACTAGCTAGTTGTATTATGTAAGAAGAACTAAATCAATCAATGGGCAAGAATTAGCCCATTTGACGACATCATAGTCATTTAATTACTGTCACACATATATTTGTATTTGTACAATGGTATATATGGCTTGCTATAAATAGGGAGAAGGACCTTTAATTATTTGGTGCTAAGCTACCTGCATGAACTTTTTGATTTATTTAAGAATTCCTTGCCGTGAGGGACTGTGGGATCCATAATTTCAGCATTTTTGTTGGGCACTTTGAAAAAATGCTTGGTGGGCACTGTCACCAATGTCAGATTTTATTAACAAAACTGAAACAAATGGGTGGGCCACATGTGCCTCAAACAGTAGTCCTTGTTGGACGACAAGATTTCTTTTTTATTTTTTAACCTTCTGCATTGTGGGAGAGTAAATTTTTTGCAAAGTTGAATATTTTAATCCACCAAACTCTATATATGTACACACATATATGTATATCTATATATAATTTTCTTTTTTATAGAAAAAAGGAAAAATAAGGGTAACTAGCATAATAATCCTTCTTCAACGTAATCATAAAAGTCCTCAATCATTGTGAAATATCTTATTTGAATAATAAGTACTGTCTAAAGGACAAGTCCGCCACCACAGTCCCACCGAAGTGTTAGTTATTTGAGACTCCTCCACCATAAAAGTGATTAGGTCACAACCTACTATTACAAGTGGGTTCAAATCCATAATCTCTTTGTGGGAAGTAATAAGCCATGCCCAATTAAACTTCCATCTTGGTAGTTACATTTATGTATGCTTATTTAAGGAAACATGGATTGAGAGTGGTGGAGAAGAATGCTTCAAGATCTAGGCAATGTGTGATGTGTAAAAAAGTTTCTCATGCTTCATAAAATTCTACACACAATTTAGGAAATTGCTGGTAATAATAGTAATAAAATAAATTGTATAAAAAAAATAATGTGATATTATGATGATATAACTTAAAATTTTATACTTCAAATGACAAAAGTTTGAAAGATTTAGCATTTTACTTTGGATAACATCATGTCTAGTTTCTTAAATTTTTAATTTTTTTTAATGTATAAAATACATTTTCATTGATTTCATGACAATTACATTTTTATACTTTATATTTTAAATATATTATTAGCTTTACTATATTAAGGTCCAAATAAGTCTTCTAGTGATGATTGGTGTGGACTCAATACCTAACAAGTTGCTAAATTTCATTAACCAGAAATCAATTACAACATTGTCTTTAGTAGTTAGATGGCCCAATTGATCAAGAACAACTAGTCCTCAAACTGTATTTCGGCCCCCACTTTACATGATTTTCTTGCTTTGCTATGATCACCGAGGAAAATAATAATGCCTAACTTAATATAAAAAAATATACATACTCTTTGTCACCTTATTATGATTGACTTGGGGCAAAACACTAGACATCAAGTTGAATTTCATAGAGTCCAGTACGTGGGTCATCAAATCAACTAAACCTTTAGCAAATTCACAATCATCACATACTAGAAAGGTTCCCCATTTGCATCACCTATTGAAAAGGAATTTGTATTTCTATATATTGCGTGCACTGAAAAATTTAGATTGCCGTCAATTGAATTTTGTTTCAATAAATTATTTTTGTGGTGAAAGAATTTTAATTTAATTAATATTTCAACAAGACCATCATAATGGGTGGGTTCATTTTTTGGATATTAGCTATAACTCAAATCAAAATACACCACGATAATAGGAAATGACGTCTAAAAGAGATTTTTAAATTAGTTGCTGATCTCCTGCCCTTTTATCAAGAAAAAGGAGGGCGGGGGGATAATATTTCATAATTGTTCCAATAGGCTAGAAGCAGATAGTCTCTTGGTAGAACGAGTATATACAGTTATTTGATATTAATCTTGATGAAATGAAAGTGATATTAGAATATTCAACCTGTGTAGCCCTTCCAATAATATCTACAAACAACTTATTTTTTGTAAAATGAGTATTATCATATGTAGATACTAATTATGCAATAAATTTGGATTATGTGCACGAAAATTGATCACTGAATAAAGTATATGTATGTGATTTGTTGTATGCAATTAATTAATCAAATCAGATTTGAAATGTAATATTAAAGAAAAAGAAAAGTGATATGCCGAATGAAGTTCTAGAGGTTTAAAAGTAAAAATTCGATAGAAGAGTAATATAACTAATAAAAATGGCCACTAAACTCACCTAACTGAACTCGCTTAAGATGGACCCCCATAAATCTAACGGATTCAAGTTCACCAAGGATTTAATTAGTGTATATTTTAATTTTTAGAGTTAAAAAGGCACCTGAGTGCTCATTTTTTTTAATTTGAACACTATCTATATGCGGCACATTCTTAAAACAGAAGCCCGCCATTTAATAATGCTTGAAAAGAATCTCAACTCTAATTTCATACCACACTTTTTTTAAAAAAAAAGTGTAAATGTAAACAAAGACATGTTAAAACAATAATGGAACAATCAATATGAGTGCAACGAGAATAATTAAAGAATGACAATATATGTGTCACTTTGATACCAATTAGCATTGTTGGGCTTGATACTGTCAACAAAGTGACAAGCAAAGGAGGGAGTCACATGATTAAATTCCCCACCTTGGCCGTCTAATGAGGAATCTGATGATTTCATCCTCAACTTATGTGTGTCCCCTTATGGGGCTGTTGATTAAATTCCAAACAAATAGTAAAATTCAAAGTGGCCAAATGCTTCATGGGAGTTTCCAATTTTGGGTTTGGCCCCCGATCAAAATTGAACCATTGATTTGCATCTTTAAAGTGGTGGTGGCCGACTGACGTGTGGTTGGATTTTAGGGTTTGAGGAACAATGTATCGCTAGCTAGAGACAAAGGGACATAATTGCCTAGTGACAATTAGTGGGGATTTGCCCATAGCTTCTTGGATGGTATGATTAGGTCACATATAGAGGTACACAAGGTTGGATTTAATTAATTTTTACATGCATACATATATATGGTAGAAAATGAAGTATGTTTGATTTTATTTTAAATTATTTTGAAAAAATATATCTTGGAGAAAATATAAAAACAAAAAGTATACTTTTGGTTTGTTTTTTTTTCTCTTGTGGACATCTTTTTATGTAAATTTTTATTATTTTTCTTGTGTTATTATCTAATATATATCAATTATAATAAGTTATTATTATATTATTATAATAAAAAATATATATATATTTATAATGATCTAATAATTGAACTATGTAATGATCTAAATATATGTATAAACATGCATAATAATTGAAATATGTGTATACTAATGATTAATTTTTTTAAAAAAAAATTTTGGTGATAAAAGATTGTATTTAAAACAAGAATATTTAATATTTAATTTCATTTTTGGAGAAATGAAAATATATTCCCAAAAGGACCACACATAGCGTAATATTTTCAATTTTTACATTGAAATCTCAATTTTCTTGGTGAAATTTGATCATCATCATCGTCATTATTATTAAGCTGGAACTCATACTTGTCAACGGGATCTGGCTCAAACACCAAAGAGAAGGTTTTGAGATTTTGGGCTTTTTAGGTTAGAATCAAAATATATATAGAAGTTCAGGCATTGATTTATTTTGTACTTTAAAACTATTAATTAATAATTAATAGTAATTATTACATCAGTTGAGGGGTAGTCTGATTGTTGACACCATACTTCAACTTAGAAGCCATAAAAAAAAAAAAAAAGATTAAAAGAATGATATACAAAAGATTGGAATTTTATAGACTATGGTCTCGAATTAATTTTGCCCTATTTATTTTATAGTCAGAGGGCCTACTAATTAAAGATGTTTAAACTCCCAAATTCAGCATCAAATGACCTACTAATCGACACGTTTAGTGGCTATGGCATCTAATTGCAGGATTCTTAATCGCAGTACAACAAATTCCATTGCTAGTTGTTAGAACATTACTAAATGAATGGTTCATATGATTTGGAAAAAATAATAAAATTGTTTTAAAATTAAATCAATGCCAATGCATGTATGGATGAGATTGAACCTAGTATTTTTCTTCTTAAATAGAGTTTTATGACTTTTTAATTTTATATATTTTTTTTTACTATTGAAAGTTAGGTATTTGCTGCGAGCAAATTGCCATAAAATTAACTTCATAGTTATAATTACAAATTTTATGTAGTAAACAAAATTTTATAAAATAGCAGACAACAAAAATCATTATCTATCAATATCTATAATAATGTTTATCGTAAGTGCAATTGATTAACTACACATTATTTGTAAAAAAAATTAATATATATATATATATATGTATGTATGTATATAAAAGAATACAAATTGATCGTAAAAAAGTGTTAATTACGAGAGCACATATTTCAAATTTGATGAGGTCAATTTTGTGATTAAAATTTTAAATTTTTATCATCAATTGCAAATTGATCATAAATGATATCCTAAATTTTGTAGTGCTTTTTTTTCTTATTTTCTACTATTTAAACCACTATGTTTAATTAATTTTCGACAAAAATATCACTCATTGATATTTTTATACCTATACCCCTCGTTTGAAGCTCAATATACCTAGTTTCCAACATAGGACTAGTATTGTTAATGTTCGACACAACATTGTTTCAGTAATTTAAAATTTTCACTTCAATATTATTTGACTGATGCGATATAAAAATACAATAATTTGTAAATTATTTGTTCTTACATTAAAGTACAAGCTCTAATCACATGAGTTTACATTTCTATATATGATAAATTTTTTTATATAGTTTGAAATATCCTTGCTAGGGAAGTCAAGTTAAAATTTGTAAATTAAACCTTAAATGGAAAGTAAAATTCAGCCTGCTTATCAATTTAATATTATTTTATTTATTTATTTAAAATTTCCACCTCAGTTGCATTGTTATAATTAATAAAAAATTAAGCTAACGCATGTATAAAGAAGACAATGAATAAGATTAAAAAAATTATGGGCGGATCAAATAAATTTTTAATCTCAAATTAAATAAATCAAAGTATAAACTAAATACAAAATACATAAAAGTGCACAACGTGCCCATTACGAGTCGAACACAGGACCTCCCACGTAATAAGAGAGATGGATGGCATTTAATATTTTAATACATTAATATTATACAAATCCTTTACCACCACAAAAATATAAAAATTGTAATTTCACTAAAAAAATTAGATATTAATTAATAAACACATTATTATATTTCGATAGCTTTTAAAATTATCTTAATAATAAATAGACATTTTAAATCGATATAAGTTCTTATTTAGAATAGCATTTTTTAAATTATTGTAATATTATTTTATCTCTTACTTGTAAAATACAAAAACACAATCATTATTAACTTTGCATATAAATTTGAAATTGAATTAATCGAACCAAATTTAATTCAATATATTTCAATTACTCTATTGGCTCTTTTAATTTATTCAATGTAGTTTTTTCCCATAATTATTGGAAATTCATTTTAGTTTGTGCCATTAGTATTTATCTAGCAGTCTAGCACTATAGCACATTCATATTTCAATTAGAATTCTTATTATTTCTTTTTAGCAAAGGTGTAATATGTAACATTATATATATACATATGCTTATATATCACTTCGACAAAATCTTGTATTATTCATAGTTGCCATGATTATTTATCCATTGTGAGCAACATTTTCACTTTTACTTGTTTGGTAATAACTTGTATGATTTTTACTCGCAGGGTAAATTCAAGACACCTTCTCTCTCTACCTCAATAAATAAAATATTCATTTATTTTGTGTATTATTACAACCTTTTTAGATTTTTAATACATTTATTTCTATTTTTAGAATAAATAAAAAAGATTGAAAAAAATAATAAGAGAAAGAAATATAAAATAATGAATAATTAAGAGACAAAAAGAATTTGAGTGAAGGAAAATGTAATGTTATATTGCCATTATATTTTAAAGGGTAAATTACATAATTAGTTCCTAAAGTTTTACTTTAGAATCAGTTTAATCCTCAATTTTCAAAAGTTCATCTTGTAGTCCTTAACATTAATATATTGTTCCATTTTTGTTCTCAAGACTACTTTTCGGCGGTATTTGACTAGAAAATTGGTATATTTTGACTTTTTAAAGGTAAAATTGTTAATTTAAGGTTTCACATTCCACTTTAGTCCTTATATCACTTTTTCTTTTCCTTTCTTTAAGAAAAAAATTGCTTACCCCACACAAAAATGGAAAAGGGCAAAAAAAAATCCATATGACAAAAATAAGCAAAAACCTCCTCATGTTTTGAAAATTATGCACACCACCTCCCATTCTTGATTTGCTTCAATTTAATCCTAATTTTAACATATAAAAACTATATTACTGTTAATTATTTCATATATTTTCAATTTGATTGATTTATTTATTTTTAAAATATATTTTCATATATCTTCTTTTATCCCCTTTAAATTTAAAAATTATTTTTAGTTTTTGTATTTTTATTTCTTTAATTTATTCTACTTTGTTCATTTGTGTATATATTATATATACACATTTGTATGTATATATAAATTATAAATATGGTGGTGTGGTGGAGAAATACATAACATAAAATTTTAGTAAATCCTTTAGTACTTTTATAATATAATATATGCATATAACATAAAATATACACATAAGTATACTATATGTTTGTATGCATTATATATTTATATGTATGTGTATATAATATATAAAATGTAACACCCGATCAGGAGGTGCCTGCTCCCATTCGAGGCGCTACCCAGTTTATATCATAAGTCTTCTAGATAATAGAAAATACATTTGTATAAGAAAAATTCAAAGTATTTAATTTCTCCAACAACCTCCAACGAAGGTTCAACTATAAATTAAAATATCTCAAAAGCTGAATTATTTAAACTTTATGAGTAATGTCCTTGAGGGGTTCAACTAAGGATCAAAATATCATAAATCTCGTGCAGCACTTCTATCACCCTCATTACCTTTAATGTTGCCTGGGTTTGTCTATCTGCGTTGCTCGTTCTTGTCTGGGGTAAAGAATGAAAAATAATAATGAAACAGCATAAGTCTGAATAACTTAGTGAGACAGCTTAACAATAATAACAAAGTGAAAATTTCACAACTATCATATAAGAGACATGTAGAAGCAGTAAAATTTTCAGAAGTGGTGAGAGAGGGTTTTAGTTAAAATTTTGGATGATCCATCTCACCACTATATCATACCAATAATGAGACTTTAAAAAATTCATTATCTCTCACTGCGGATTAAATCTTAATTACGCCAAAAATGGGGTCGGCATATCATTTGAACAATAATTAGATTTGTGTCAAACATTCAAATTTCAAAGCATAAGTATCAAACATATCAGTAACTTTCACAATTTGCTGTTGGTAATTCTCATATCTTGTCACTCCACTTTCGAAAACACAAAAATTCTTATTCCTCCAAAGTGTTGAGTGAGTGGCTTGAAGATTGAATCACACACCAGGCATGGCTAACTGCATGCGTGTTCTCACTCATAAGCGGCTATCTCTAATTGGCCTACTAAGTAGGGATTTTATGTACATCATGTATGGGTATCAACTGAAAGATATATCATTGCAGACCATTTCATCCAACCATCCTTACTCTTTTGTAACTGATCCTAGGGCCCATCCCCAAGGGTAATATTTATTCATGTTAGTATGTCCAACAACATTTCATAACATATCAAGTCGTCATGTTAACTAACACACAAAAAATTCAGCATCGGGCTAGTTTCTAAAATGACATGGCAATATTTCGAAATCATTTTCAGCTTCCCCAACACAATCGCCAATTTCATATGAAGTACTATAAATCAATATCAACAAGATTGCTCAGTGAGAAGGAATGACGTAGAGTACTATTTTTACAAACAACTTGATTTACCAAAATCGTATAATATTCAGAACAATTTCAAACAGGTAAGAATCTCAAGTAGGTGTAGTTCAAGAATTATCAAAGAGGAGATGACATGAACTATCAAAAGTGTCGCAGGAATCAATGTTTAATATGTCATAGGCAAACGAATATTTATAACCAAGACAGGATCGAACAAGGGTAATATATTTATCATTATACATATATAAGATAAGACTCGCACTAGACTTGATCAATAATGACTATAGAGTCAAAGGCAGCAGAATTACTCCAATAGATTATCAACTTTAACACAAGAATTGATGAATATTATAGAACTGACAAACAGCAATGGTTGAGTCTCAACAAAATCATGATCAAACAATAAGGACATAATAGCAATTATATATATTTTTTCCCTGGCAATGAAAGCTAATATAAGCTCACCTGAAAAATGCAAAGGAATTTCTAGTTGTATGGACTCTCAAGCCCTAGCTTCTTAGTCGAATTGAGAACTGTCATAATATAATTTAAGTTATCGTCCTATCAATCATTTGAATCTTAATTGTAAATATAGTTAGGGTCTTCATTAAACTTAAGGTTATTTTGACACTCGAGTTCAATTCTTATCTCAAATGACCTTAATCTTCCAACCTCATGATATTTCAATATTACAAAACTTTACTTACTCAAGCCCTATCATTCCCACTTCGTTGTCTTACCATTTCAACCGTCTTCATAGCTTCATGGCATAGGCCAACTCAACTTTCAACAACTCCCATTTATCACTCTAATGCACTTACAGTACGTGATTTGGTCCAAGATGGGTAATTTATTCTTGTTCTAACATTTATATAACTTAATCTTGTAGTTTAAACTCAAATCCCTCCTCATAAAATAACAAGTTATATTATCAAGTCTAGGGACATAGACTTAAAGCAATATTCCTTAACTTACAAAGCTTAATTCATGTAATTAATTCTTAATTTGACGCTTACAAAATTATGTTATCAGATTGAGTCAAATTATAGTGTGATACTCCCAATTTAATGAACATCTGATTGAAATTGTAAAAATCAATCAAATTAATTTTGATATGAAATTTACCAAAATTGGATCAAATAGAGATCCAATTTCAAGCCAAGGATAGCCCAGACAAGTTCGAAATCAAATTTGGAACGCACTACCTTGAAGTCGCTGCCATGCATTGTCACCAGAGAAGGGAACCAACTCTCCACCGGGTGTGTCTCAATGAGACCAACAAAACCCCCAAATTGATTTTCAATTTTGACGTTGTGAAGTTAGGCAACTTGCCATCTAAAACCGCGGCAACCCTAAACTTGCCGCCATCATGCCACCGCATCCATTCCTCATCTACCAATCATCGAAATCCCAAATTAACACCACCACCAAACTGCCCACGTCCCTGCGACTAAAACCCACCTAATCCCCATCCATTCCCGCCATCGGAAGCCAAAGAACTACCAAACTCGCCATGAGCTCGCTGTCACCTACTTTTTCTAGCCGATTCATCTGTTGTTTTTGAATAATTTTGGTATGATTATGTTCCTTGAGCTGAGAGGAATCTAACAATGATTTTAGTTTCAAGTTTGGTTGTCATTTTCCGGCGATTCGCCGATGGGGTAAGATTTGGGTGATAAAGCTTAGTCCTTAATCCTATATATATAAACATATTTTCAGCCTTCTCATTTTGACCCCCAAAAGTTTTGACCGACTTTACATTAGCCCCAAAACCTTTTAACTGCCTTCACTTTGTTCCCTAAGCTTCAATTGAGTCCTCTAAGTTCTATTTCTTAAACTTTGACCCCCTATCATTGTTGATTTCAGTCAATTAGGTCCAAACTAGTTTATTTTAAAGCCCTTAAGCTTTTATTTTTTCCACATTAACTCCTTAAACTTTGTAATTTTGTACAATCAAGTCCTTCTCTTATTCCCAATTTAGCCCCTCGATTGTCTAGATTTTATTCTAGATTTTTAACTAACCCTAATCCAAAGTTAATTTAGTCAAGCGTATTGATTTCACATTTTATTATATTTTAGGGTTTCAAAATTCGAGGTGTTACTTATAAAAAATAAAAAAAATAGAATAAATTAGAGAAATGAAAATACAAAAACTAAAAATAGTTTTTAAATTTAAAGGGGATGAAAGAAGATATATGAAAATATACTTGAATAAATAAATAAATTAAATTAAAAATATGTGAAATAATTGCAAATCAAGAGCAGGGGTCATTGTGTATAATTTTCAAAACACGAGGAGATCTTTTGCCTATTTTTTTCATAAGGAATTTTTTGTCTTTTTCATTTTTGTAGGGAGTAAAACGCAATTTAAAAAAAAATGTGACATAAGGACTAAAATGGGGCATAAACCTTTAATTGGGACTAAAGTGGAATATAAAACCTTAAATTGATCAATTTTTAAAATTGACAATTTTGCCTTTAAAAATTGATCAATTTTTAAAATTGACAATTTTGCCTTTAAAAATTGATCAATTTTTCAGTTAGATATCGCTAAAAAGTGGCATTGAGGACTAAAATGAAATAATATATTAATGTTAGGAACTAAAAGATGAACTTTTAAATATTGAGGACTAAAGTAATTTTTGAGTAAAACTTTAAGGACTAATTATATAATTTGCTGTATTTTAAAATGGAATTATTTTATCAACTTATAAAATAATACACCAAATGTTAGTTATTAAGGTGCTTTATATCTCCTCTAAATAAAAGATATAATTTATTATTTTTATTTTTTTGTATTTTTAATATAATTAAAATACTATTGAAAGTGGAAAATTAGAACTTTAGAATTGTCTTTGTATTTAACAATATATATAGAGCAATTGATATCATTACACCAATTATAATATTATATAATACATTTTCCACTTGATTTATGATATCATATAGTAATAAATAATTTTATTTTTTAGAATAATAAATAGCCATATAACAGTTAGTACTAAATAAGCTCAAAAAGCCTTTGTATATTTGGGAGCATGAGGGAACTCTTTTTAACGAATTTGACTAAATAAATTTATAATTATCTAGTGAGAGAGCCTCGTCAAAGAGTGATTGAAGTAATCTGATGGCTGTTGTAACAATAAATTTTCTTATCTACAAAAATTAAAATTACAAAATAAGAAAAATTTTACAAATAAATTCAAAATTAATCAATTAATGAATTGTAGATTCTATTTCTAATCTATTCCTCTAATTCTTCCCTTCCAAATGTAATCTTGAATTTAACAAGCTCCGCGAAAAACGCCTTGAACGCCGTAAATCTCTTTTAAATTTGAAAATAATGCCAATTCAAGGGTTTCGCACCTTGATCTCAAATCAAATGCCAGAAATATATGAGTTCCGCGAAAAACACTTTGAACGTTGTGGATCTTCTTGAATAAAAATAATGTCAATTTAAGGGCTTCGCACTTTGATCTCGAATCAAACACCAGAAATATATGAGTTCCGTAAAGAACACTTTGAACATCGTGAATTTCCTTAAATTTAGTTGAAAGAATTGCTGAACTTTTTTCAAGTTTCTCTCGCCTGCTCGAATTTGTATTGTGTTTTGAATGAGTTGGAATCACACCTTTATATAGGTGCTTGAAGGAAGACTTTTAGATTGACTTGAATACTTCAAATGTTATCTCTTTGATAAAATAATATCAAATATTAAAAAATAATTTGAGATATAATTGATTTGATAATATCATCGTGTATTTCCTTTTCAGCTGCAATTGAAAATCCAATTGTTGTTTGAAAGAAATTCACTTGCCGAAGTGCTGACTCCGCTGCACATAATCTCTCTGCTATTGTAATTTGAAAAGAATCTTACTCTTAGGTCTTTTATGTACATATAATATATATATATATGTAGACAAGTGTGGCCCACCACAAAGACTTGATTTTTTCATCCCTCTCAATGTGCAAGTCAAGAGATAACCCATCAGGAAAAGAATTGCAATATGAAAACAATCCTTGCTGACATGACCCACCACTATTCCAAAAGAACAATTTTAACTTCTTCAACTTTGGAGAGAATCCTGCTGATGATGGAGTTTGTATGTTGCTCAGTCAAACGATCCATCTCAATCAAAATTTGATTCTGCTGTTCTGATATCTCTATTTTACAACTACTGTTGTTGCTGTAACTCTTTTCCTTTTTCTTCTTCTTCTTCTTCTTCTTCTTCTTCTTCTTTTCTTTTCTTTTTCTAAAAGAAAGATCAAACTTCAAAGTGACCTGAACCATTGGTCTTCAGCTGTTCATTATCTGTCGAAATGCAAGCTGCTCTGAAATAGTTTATTCTAAGTTGAATTCTTAGAAGTATTCCCCGCCTTCAAGAGATTAAATTGATTTGTACCAGGATTCCTAGACACACTTGGATTGAAATTCTTCAAAGTAAGACTATAAAAACATGCTACCACAGGATCAAACCCACCTAGCAGAGTTTCAAACATTGAATTGGGAATTATTGGGTTTTTCCACCTCTCTATTCAATCATCTGCTTCTTCCTTTGTCTCTGCACACCAACTGTTTGACAAAAAGGAGTTTTACAGAATTCACACAATTATTAACTTCATTCATTCAAGGATCAATTATTGCAATTGAAAGAAGATTGTTCTATCATTCTTTGGCATCTATTATTAGCAAAACACAAGTTTCACCAAGATATCAATTAACGAGTATATTTCAAGTAAGTCATCAAACTAAAAGATATTTTCGCCATCACTTGATTCCTTCATAACTATCAATCTTCTTAAAACATCCTATTTTCTTCTTTTTTTCAGCAACTTGATTGACTTTTCTCATATCTTTGCAGATTGCATCATGGTTTATTTTAACGATGTTTCAACTGGTACTGGAGTACAACACTTGATTGTCCTTAATGAAAAGAATCAACCCATGGAGAAAGGCACACTTTTGACTACTTATAATCCGCTTATTGGTAGATATACGATAAAGTGGCCACGACTGACCAATTCACTTTATATTGAGGAGTGGTCCCAGGAGATCAAAACTTCCAAGGCATGGGCTTCAAGAGCAACTCATCATTGTCCTCCAAATGAATTAATTCATCGTCAACAATCAAATGAATCAATTCATTTGCCAACATTGGGTCGCAGCATTATTGAAGGAAAAGCTAGATGGGGAGAAACCCTTCAATTTAATGGTGAATTACGTTATATCAAAGGATACTAGGAGTGGACTGAAGACGTCCTTAGCCGATGCATGCACAAGTTGATTGCTACGAAAGTATATGATCTAGTGTATGCTTTATTATTCACATATGATCGAAATCCTGAGATTATCAAAGCATTTTAAGAGGCATGGTGTCCACTTATAAATACTCTTTTTACTTCCTTTGGAGAATTATCCATATCGCTGTAGGATTTGCACAACCTTGTAGGCCTCCCTATGATGAGAATTTTTTATGATGAAGTGATTCTTTGTGCCAAGGAGCTTATTGAAGTTGATGAAATAGGAAGTAAATTTATTTCCAGTTCTTGTAAATACTTATTTCAAACTTATTATTTACTTCAAAGGGGTGCCCATGGAGGTCAACTTTCTCAAGTTACTATAGAGAAATGGGTGAGTATTGGTCTTGGAAAGTCGTAAAATACCATCAATCACCACCACGCAAGGAAAAAAAGATAGTCAGGCCCAAATCATCTCATAATCCTCTTGGTGATTTTGGCGTTCATGGAGAATGGTCAATCCCAAAGAAGGCATTATTTTTAAAACTTGGGATTCCTAGAAACTTGAGAGAAAAAACTTATTTGGCAGCATTTTTGGCTTGTTGGCTTTGCTCGTTTGTTCTTCTTACCAATGATATCAATTCAATACGTCCTAACGCTTTCAAGATAGCATGCATCATGGCTACTAGTAGGAAGGTTAGTCTTGCTATTCCAATTTTAGCCAGCATCTACAATGGTTGGAATAAAATTGTAGGTTCCTCGAGGTCAAGTCGTGTCCATTCTTCTTTTCCCATCCACTTTGTCTATCCTTGATTGGCTCATTACTTCAAAACACATTATCAAGTTTGGCAAATGATATGTGGCCCAAAAAAAGCGATACATTCCGACGAAGGAGGCGCAAAATATTATGATCCAAAAGAGGCTTGTAGGAGAATTCACAAAGGTAATTTTATTTTCTAGACTTATACCATGATTATCAAAGACAAAGGGCTTCCATATATTGATGATGGCAAAGCTAGAGAATTAGAGCAGAAATACTTCATTGCTACCCGCTCAAATTATCTTCCTTTACGGCAAGGCGACTGCTTTATTATTGAACCTTATAGTCTCATCACTTCAGTTGTCAATTTGGATATTATCAAAAAGTTCCTGAAATTCTTGCTCATGGCATTCGCACAACCGATTTGGATGAAGGACTTCGCTATTGGTGCTTATACACTTTGCATAATTCTATGTCTACAGCATGGCTTCCTTATGTGCCCCCAAATGCAAAAAAATTCTCATTGGATGCTTACAAGAAGTGGTTGACTAAAATTCATGGAGATTACTTTGATGAAATTATTGCACAATTGATCAACTTGAAGTCAATCAAAATTTTCCTTAAGGACAAGAATTATGATAAAGGGGATAGACCACCTGTTCAAACTATTCAAAATCCTTCCAACCTAAAAGACATTAAGCCTCCAAAAGAAAAGAGAAGGAATCCTTATCCTTTAGAAATGAGTAGCAGCAGTAATGCAAATCGTCATTGGAAAATGCTTAAAAAAGGTCCCAAATCTCCAAAATCAAGTGATTCTTTGCCAACAGAGAACTTTGCCAAAGAGATTATTTTCTTTTCTCCAGTTCTTTTTTTTTTCTTCTTTAAATAAACCCCATTTTGGTCGTTTGCTCACTCAAATCATGCAACATTTTGGATGGAAAATGAAATTTTTAATGTTGATGAAAATGAGACATCCCAAGGTAATCAAGAATCAATCATGGGACCTCACTTATTGGCCACGAACACTCCAATTGACACAACCATGCAAAATGAGGTTGTAACAACAAATTTTCTTGTCTGCAAAAATCAAAATTACAAAATAAAAAAAAAATTACAAATAAATTCAAAATCAATCAATTAATCAATTGTGGATTCTATCTCTAATCTACTCATTTGATTCTTTCCTGTCAAATATAATCTTGAATTTAACGAGCTCCGCAAAAAACGCCTTAAACGCTGTAGATATCCCTTAAATTTGAAATAACGCTAATTCGAGGATTTCGCACCTTGATCTCGAATCAAACGCTAGAAATATATGAGTTTCGCGAAGAACACCTTGAACGTTGTGGATCTCCTTGAATAAAAATAATGCCAATTCGAGGGTTTCACACCTTGATCTCAAATCAAACGCCAGAAATATATGAGTTCTGCAAAGAATACTTTGAACGTAGTGGATCTCCTTAAATTTGATTGAGAGAATTGCTGGACTTTTTTCAAGTTTCTCTCATATACTGGAATTTGTATTGTATTTTGAATGAGCTGGAATCACCCCTTTATATAGGTGTTTGAAGGAAGACTTCTAAATTGACTTGAATACTTCAAAGGTTATCTCTTTGATAAAATAATATCAAATATCAAGAGATAATTTCGGATATATTTGATTTGATAATATCAAATACTAAAAGATATTATCAATATCAAATATTTTTAATTTGATTGGGTGTGGATGCAGACACTTCATCTTTGATATGTGTCAATACTTGATTTAAATATAAAATAAATGCTAAATTATTAATTAAAATTAACTATTTATTTTTTATAATTAAATTTAATATATTCAAAAATTTAAATAAAAAATTTTAAATTAATATTTAATATATTATTTTACACGTATCAGTTTTTCAATTGGTAAAAAAATTAATATGTTTACAGTCGTGAATACATATATTTTAAAAAAATTGTGAGATTTTATGTCTATTTAATATTGAGAGATCGATAAAATTGATGACTTATTTTATATTTTATTTCTAAAACTAAAATTATTACTTTTACACTGTTTGTTATTATATATTTTGAAAAATACATTTTCTTTGGTAATAAAAAAAATGAACCCACCTAAATTCTGATTACTTACCTTCTTTATTATTTTCAATCAAAATATTTAAATACTATCTCAATTTCATTTTCAAAATAATAACTATTTTCTTAATTTTTAAAAATATTAAAAAATAAAAATAAAACTATATCCTAACGGTCCTTAAACTACCACTAGTCTTGTCCTAAACCCGCCACCTGCAATTCTTGTTGCAGTGAGCACATCATTCAATGAGGGTATTATAGTCATTGCGCACAATTTAAAACCTCCCCGACGCCACTGTACCGCCACGGCTCTGGCGAATACATGGAGTACAAGCAGAGGCTAATCGCGGCGGCAAGATACGTGTACGACGGAGACTCACGCGCCTCCGAAGAGGCGCGTGCAGATGCCTCCAATATCGAGATTACCGCGGCGCTCAAACCTCATCAATTCGAAGGTATCTCGTGGCTTATTCGACGGTACCACCTCGGCGTCAACGTCATACTGGGTATACCTCTTTCTACTTTATGTGCAATAATTTAGGGAAAATGCAAGGAAACTCAAGTTAGTCTCTCTTTTAAAGTATTGTTATGCAGCGGACGTTGTTTGACACGTTTTTAGTTCGATTCTTTGATTGACTTTCTGTTTTTTTCTTATGATTGTATTATTTCTTTTGCAGGCGATGAGGTGAGACTTTTGGTTTAAGGGACCTGGGTGAACTCGAAAAGTCAACGTGTACTGATTTATTTGTGTTCTTTTTTTGTAGAATCATGTTTCGGTTTATTCTGAATGAAAGACTTGAATGTGATGCAGGGCGGTTGTTTTTTGTGTATTATTGTTGGAATTATTGAGGGTTCTTGATGTTTTACTCTCATTCGTGGGAGAGCTGTTTATATCAGAACTATTGCTCAGTGTTACTGGAAAACTAAGATCAAACATTATTGAATTTCTCATCGAAAATACGCTTGAATCGATTTTGTAGCTTTAAATTGGAACTGGAATACATAAATTCAATTTTGAATGTTTGATTTTTCAAATAGCAATTGTGAGCTCCAGGTGCCACGTGTTAGGCTTAGAAAATCTACTCAACATGTCTGATTGCCCTGACTCTGCGTAATTCATTTTCGTTATGGACAAGTGAAATTGGAAGTAATTTGCTCCTCCATTGTAGCCTCTTGAAATTCATTGGAAGTTGTCAAGTTAATTTTCTTTTTCAAATTTTGTAATACATACAAATAAAGTTAAATGTGTCGTTTAATAGCATGTAAGAATACATGTGGTTAGGAAATAAGTGTTGTCCTTGTGAACTAAACTATCTAAATGACATGAATTGAGGCATTGTATGGAATGTTTCAAAACGTAGAGTATGTAGGTTGCAGAAGATATCTCTACCTGCGCATTTTGAACTCAATAGAAATACATCTTCAGAGGCATGTTAAAGCTGTCAACATGGAACTCTGGGAGAAACATTTAGGAGAATTGGCTTTAATGTGAATGCCGTGATTTCTTAATCTTAAATATGCCTGGATGCTACTCGTAGTTTGGGGAAAAGTATCTACCTCAAGGCAGTAAAGAAAACTGCTACTTTTGGTGATATTTTGTATGCTATTATGATTTTTCCTTCATGCAAATGATTTTCCGACAGATGGGACTAGGGAAGACTTTGCAATCTATCTCTCTTTTGAGTTACCTGAAACTATGCCTGAAGTCTCCTGGGCCATTCTGTGAGTAATTGTATTTTATCTTGATGGGATATTTTTGTGAGATTTGCTATTTTACAAATGTGTGGGCCATATTGCACTGTTAAGATTTTGTTACAACCTGCAGTGGTGTTATGTCCTCTTAGTGTGACTGATGGTTGGGTGTCTGAGGTGGACAATTTTGCTCCAAGATTGAGACTGCTTCGTTATGTTGGAGACAAAGAACATAGACGTAAATTGCGGAGGGAAATACATGAGTATGTAAAGGAGCTGTCATTATCATCTCATGTAAGTGATCTCTGCAATTTCTTATTCTTAATGTAAAACTATATGCTCTCACATTCGGTGATTTGATCAGGGTAAAATTCTGTCCCATATTGTCTGATTTTTCTTGTTTCCTACAGGTCCCCACATTGCCATTTGATGTGCTATTGACAACTTATGACATAGCATTGATTGACCAGGATTTTCTCTCCCAGTTCCCTTGGCATTATGTAATAATTGATGAAGCACAGAGACTCAAAAACCCTTCCAGTGTATGATTAAAAATTATCTCTTTGTCTATTTCTAGAATCTGGTACAAGTTCTAAACACCATCCAGCAAAGGTTGGTAAACTTTATTTGGATATGATGCTAGATGTGCTTATCTTTTAAGCTGTCAATTCTTGTGTGGTTTTCATATTTATCATTGGTAAAGCCTATGAACTATTTTTTGCCAAAATACAAGCACAATGTCTTTATACACTGTAAAATGTTTAACTTTTATCTCACTTTGTTATTCATTTGCTGATTTTAGATCTATCCACCACATCTTACCAATCTTGATGCACGTATGGAATGTAAATTTGTTTTCCCTTTCAAGGTTGGGTTTCTGACCTCCTCTACTAGGAATAGATATGACGTGCTGAATTCTGTTACTAAAGATAGGATAGACTACCTGGTTTCTACTGTTGTAACCTGGGAAGTGATTTCTGGAGAATCATGTTTTTCGCTTTAAATTCTGCAATAGTTCTACTCTGGTATTAGCATATGATATAGTACTAGCTTTACTTTTATAGTCTCATTAGTTATTTCTTTAGCTTTTCCTCTGTCATTACAGCTTCCTCGTTGGATAAAATTTAACAGGTCTTATATAATGTTTTAAAAGAGCGGTTTGTCATGCCAAGAAAATTGCTGATGACGGGAACACCTATTCAGAACAATCTTACTGAACTTTGGGCTTTGATGCACTTCTGTATGCCTTTAATCTTTGGAACACTGGAGCAGTTCCTCTCTGCATTCAAGGAAGCTGGAGATCCTTCATGTAAAACTATCATCTACATATATTTCTGCAACACTTCTGCTTTTGAAAATGCACAGCCCTGTTGATGTTGAATGCTAATGACCGAAACAAAAGAAAAATCTGATTTGGACAAAAAATCTTACAAATTTACTGAAAGCTTACCATGGTTTTCACAGAAACTGGATCAAACATGCTTCCCAGTTTTAAGTGTAAAAAGAATGAAGTACTTCCACGGAGCTCCCTCTTGACACTATTGAATATCTTCTCTGAGCAGGTCAAGATGCAGAAAAACTGAAGGAGCAATTTAAGGTCTTAAAATATGTGCTTGGAGCATTCATGCTTCGAAGGACCAAATCTAAACTTATTGAGTCTGGGACTCTGTCGCTACCACCTGTTACTGAAATAACCGTGTTAGTTTCTTACTGTAGCTGTTGCCTCTCTCTATTAGATTGTTTGCTGTTATTATCTGATGAGAACCCTAAAGTTAGCTGGATAATTAACGGAAGTTGAAGGCAGTTGGCTTATTATTTGCTTTACAGTTGTTCTCGAGTTCTGTCGTATGAATTTTGGTTATCACGTTATGCATTAACTGGATGAGTTGAAAGTTGTTCGACAGGATGTCACCTTTGTCTCCCTTACAGAAGAAGGTTTATGTGTCGATATTGAGGAAGGAACTCCCAAAGCTTCTTGCACTTGCTTCTGGTGCTTCCAATGCTCAATCATTGCATAATATTGTAAGCATATTTCTTTCTATCCAAGTATAACTGCCTTATTGGTGTTGGTCCATCACATTATCGTACTAATTAGCATGAAGTGGCATTCATGATGGAATTCTTATGCTGTTAAAATTCTAATTCTCCCTCAGGTAATTCAGCTTCGGAAAGCATGTAGTCACCCTTACCTTTTCCCAGGCATTGAGCCTGAACCATATCAGGAGGGTGAGCACCTGGTTCAGGTAGTCAAATTACCCAATTCAGATTTTACAGAACCAGAATCTTATGGATGACCTTTTATTTCTTAAACTGAAAATATGACTCCATTATCCTACTACAGTTACCAGTCCAAACAAAATGAAACAAAGGGGAAAAAAATACAGTTAGTTGTTCATTCAGTCACATTTTTTTGTGAATCCTTCAGTTTTCTCACTCTTTGATTTTAATTTTTCCTATTTAATCTTTTTTTACAATAGCATATGATGAAGTTATTCTTATACCTCACTTTATATTTCATCAGGCTAGTGGTAAACTTCTCATTTTAGATCAGCTACTTCAGAAACTGCACGACTCTGGGCATCGTGTTCTGTTGTTTGCTCAGATGACTCACACACTTGATATATTACAGGTTAATTCTTTTCTTTTGTGTATTTATCTGGCTGGCTTTATATTAGTGACTTAAGGTTTTCATCATATGGAATGTCGTGCAGGACTTCCTAGAGCTGAGGAAATATGCTTATGAGCGTCTTGATGGCTCAATTCGAGCAGAGGAGCGTTTTGCTGCAATCAAAAGTTTCAGCCATAAATCTCTCAAAAAAAGTGATAGTGTTGATGCTTATCAGATCAATCCGTTTGTCTTTTTGATTTCCACACGGGCTGGTGGAGTGGGATTAAATCTTGTGGCTGCTGATACGGTGAGTGTGCTTTTTTTATTATTTCTCACTCAACTATCCTTGTAATGTAGCTGCTGAACTTTTGCATAATGAACTTTGCAAAAGAAAACTACTTTGTTAGCCATGTACAGGAAATCCACTTATTCATTCATTAGTGTTTAAAACATGTGTTATCTTTCGAACTTTATCATTGTTCTCGTGGATCTGCAAATCACCTTGATGCCTACTAGTGCTATGGATGGAAATAGATTTTATTGTTCTATTTGGAAATAGCTGTATTTGAACTCAACAGGGCACACAACAGTCTATTTTGGAGATTGTGGCTAGCTAATTGGTGCAAGAATGTAAACATTTGATTTCAGACAGAGCAGTCACAGATACTGCATTGTATTGTAGTAGTGTCATTCAGATGTATATGCATACTTTTATTGATTCAGTTTCGCACATACATGCACATACGTATAAACATTACCTGCATGAAGTTATACTATGGTCATGGAAGCTGCATTTTGCCTCGTTATGGTCTTTCCTATGGTTGCTGTCTCATATGCTAAACATAAAAGCTCATTTTTATTTTTTCAGGGAATTTCTGGAGTTGCTGAATGGCTGTTATTCATTTATCAAACATGATTTCTACACTTATAACAAATGATGAATGAACATTCAACACTTGTGCAGGTCATGTTTTATGAGCAAGATTGGAATCCCCAAGTGGATAAGCAGGCTCTACAGCGTGCACACAGAATTGGTCAAAGCCATCATGTGTTGTCTATTAATTTGGTTACTGCACGTACTATTGAGGAGGTAAGTTGGATAAATTTTTCTTATATCCATGATTCTCTGATGCTGGCATGAAATCAATTGATATGGGATAAATGTAGGTTATTATGCGTAGAGCAGAAAGGAAGTTACAGTTGAGTCATAATGTTATAGGAGATGATATTTTGGACCATGAGGGAAGTAATGTTAGAGGAACTGAAGCTGGTGATTTGAAATCTGTCATATTTGGGTTGCATGTCTTTGATCCTATGGAGATGAATATGGACAAATCAGATAATCAACTAGATATGGATGAACTGACTCATTTGGCTGAAAAGGTTATTGCGTCCCGCAATGAGTTACAACCAGATGCAGGTGACAGGAAGTTTGAGATCAATCCAATGCATCTGATGGATGGTCATGACCTAGTATTGCAAGAGGGTCCTGAGTCTATTGATTTTAATCCTGGCATTGATGAGGCTTCATACATTTCATGGGTTGAGAAGTTTAAGGTAGCATCACCAGCACATGATGGTGATATACTGGAATTGGGACATAGGAGATGCTTACCTGATGAGAAGCACCTTAAAGCTGAAGCTGCTTGTAAGAAGGCAGAGAAGAAAAAGCTGTCTAAATGGGCAGCTCTTGGATATCATTCATTAGGCGTTAGCACTCCTGTCAGCCCAACCACTCAAGACGTTATCTCAGATTCTGCCTCAGTTCATTTTGTTTATGGGGACTGCACAAATACTGCAACAGTTTGTCCCTCTGCACCTACTATCATATTCAGGTAGGTATTCAGTCGCCAAAAAGTATTCGTGTAACAATTTAAATGCATCCATGGCTCTGTGCCTGTTAACAAGTACTTCAATATCTGGTCATTTGTTTCTGTGCTTGAATTTGTTTTCTCAGCTATCTTTTCTTCTGACGCCTTACACTCCTATCTCTGTTTATTATTGTTTACCTTTCAGGCAATTTGACTTTTTCCTGGAGTTTCATTTAGTATGTTCAAATTAAAAACTTTCAGATACATGTTTAAATATGAGTTTGGCTAATTTAATTTTAAAAAGGAAACTCTTGTTAGATGTTGAACAGCTTGTGAGATATACAATATTTGGTTAACATTTGAAAAGTGGACTTGACAAACTTCAAAAATAATATGACAGGTACTCTAAAAAATCTTGAAAAATGTCAGAGACTCCAGCTCTTTTCTTCTTAATCTAATGTGCTCTTTTAATTTGATAAGTGAATGATGAGGTTGTCCTGAATCTCTGACTAATAAATGAAAAACACCTTTATAAACACTTAGAACTTATTTTATCCAGACAAACTAACAACATTTTCTTAATATAAAATTCAATATTTGATAAGCTCCCAAATAATCTTATGAGATCTAAGAACTTTTCTGCTCTGCTTTTAGTTTAGAAGCATCCTTGATCTATTACTAGCTTAGAAAAGTCTGAATGACCTAAAAGGATGAATGTTCACATGATTTAAGATGTTACCTACAAATTTTTGATTTCAGTTGTTTAATTTTATTGTTTCTTGTTTACCGTTTTTGATTCTAATCTTTTAATAGGATGAGAAAAATGAATATTTAACATTAATGACATGCTTGTTCCCTACTAACATCAAACAACTGCCACAAATACAAAATATTCCCTATGATGTGAAGCTCTTGCAATGGGTTATGGCTCTTCTTTGTGTTATAATTTGTGTATGGTTAAGAAATTTTGACTTATTGAAATCCTATTAGCAGCTGTGTTGATAATTCTGGAAAATGGGGTCATGGGGGTCTGTTTGATGCACTGGCTAGACTCTCAGCTACAGTTCCTGACACATACATGCGAGCTTCAGAATTTGGAGATCTCCATCTGGGTGATCTACATCTCGTAGAAATAACTGGTCAATTTCGGTCCTCTATTCTGATTAATTTTTTTCTGCAGGTTCTTCATTGCATTGAAGTACTGTTTAGACATAAAGAGACCTTTTATTGCAGTGCAGATTGGATGCCTCCTTCTGGATTTTCACTCTTTTTTAAGATTAAAATTTTGAAAACAGCCATTTTATTGTGCTCTTCCCAGTTGCCATGCTATGATTATTTAGACATGTCAAGACTTTAACTGGCTTTATTTCCCAAATAAGTGAAATTTGGTTTTTTCTCACCTTTGTAAATATCCTCTTGGAGGAAACAACCCCC
>JACGDI010005681.1:164580-181335 GCA_014898725.1 Jacaranda copaia
CCCACCTTCTTTAAAGTTCATTTTCGATTGTCTGGGGGTTGGGGTATGATTTCTTCCAAGTGGCAACCCATATTGTCTTCCATTTATACTTTGAACTTCATTATCCTTTTCATTTTACTTAGTTAGTCTTAGCCTTGCTAGGCTCTGGATTCACTGCCCCTATGAGAAACAAGTAGGAAGTGAATATTTGCAGTCCATGATGTTGAGAGTTTTACATGAAGTACATGAAATATTTTTGCTTTCGGCCCTGTTTCATACTTGGCAATTTTTATTTCTTAAAATGTTCTTACGTTTTTCCTTGTCAAAATATTGGCACTGTTCATTAGCCCCATTTAGAAGCACTAACAATACAGTCCTCTGGTTCTCGTTGAAACTGAACCACCTAGCTTCATGACATCTATTCGTATGTTTTACTGTTTTGTTTGTAAAAATTATCACCTGTGTTAACACATCAGCATTCACATTGAAGACTGTGGATCGCTTGGATCAGAACGATTTACTTCATTTACTTCACTGACAAAGATAGAAAGATCATAAAAGACATATTCTTAGCATTCCTATTGATCTTCTGCAGAGGACCGTGGCGAACTGAATACTCATTCTAATGCTCCTCAATGGGTGGCTTTGGCTGTTGTGCAACCATATAATCCCAGACGTAAAGTCCCTCGCAGTGATCTCTCTGTTGCTGACTTGGAAGTTTGCCTTGCAAAAGCATCATTTTCAGCTGCTCAATATTCTGGTAGAGCTTTGGTTTCTTTCTAGACTCGTACACTTCTATTTCACCTGATTACAAAATTTCATCCTGGGGACTTACTTTTCTGATTTTGCTTGGAATATGTTTGTGGTCTGCATTCCATGCCACTGGGCCACAGTGGGGCCCTGGCATCAGATACTAACTGATGCTTGGGTGCAAGATCACTGCTCCAAGGTTCTCTAAGATTTTTTAATTTCACGCTTTAACAACTCAAGGAGAACTGGCTCCCCTTTTTACTTGACATTGAATATGGAGAATTCAAGGGCAAATAAAATGTGACAAGTGTTGCTTTCTTACATATATTCTAGACATTTGATAAGTGAGAGTTGCGATATGATTGAACTGATCTGCTGCAATGGAGATCCCTAGAGAAATAGATAGTTAGATTATTGATAGATGGGCAGGTGGTGTACATTTGCTACATTTTCTACTCCTGATTATATATATATTTTTTGACATTAGGTTCTGGCATAAACACAGTGAAACGGAGAAAATGTAAATGAATTGATGAAAGCAAATATAAAGCAAGTCACAAGTTCTATCCCTGACAATTCTTACTTTCTTATGATGCTGAAGCACAGGGTTCCGATGATTTCTTTGCACAGATTGTGGGAATATTCCATGTCTCTTGCAATCAATCTTTTAGGTAATCTGATCTGTAGGACAGTTCCACATACATTCCCAGTAACATCTTTATTTTTTCAATTTTAGCAGCTTCGATCCACATGCCGCGGATTAATTATCAAGGTGGTACAGATCACTCAGAATGGTATACTGTTGAACGGCTTCTGCGAAAATATGCAGCTATGTATGGCATAAATATTTATGTGTATGTCTCTCAGTCTCTCACTTTCTCTCTGTTGTTTTTCTTCTACGATCATGTCCGTGTATGCGGGTGCTAAGGCAAGGAATATTTCTATTTTGCACAGATATTATTACCGGCGTGCTGCCTGAAGCATCTACACAGTACTATTCATTACTCACCCTTGCGACATTTGACTTGAATTCCTGCGCGCTCGGCATTGTCTCTTGTTCTGATGACTTGGGATGCCATATCGGGGATTTTGGTGGGGGATTGAAAATGTTGTTCGTGTCCATATACGATGATGTTGTCTGTATGAACTCACATTTTGCGTATCTTATATAAAGTATTCCTAGAAGGTTTAATAATTTATGAATATAAAAACATCTTACAAGACGACCAGAATAAATGTAATCAGACATCTTCCACGATTTGCATTTCCTCACGCATATCACAAACATGAAACAGCACACGCTCATCACTCAGGCATTGACACCACAATAGACCTTAGCAGTGCTCTCAGTCATCTGGGTTGCACCACTTAGGTAGAATCGGGCCAACCCAAAATTATCAAATGGTTTGAACTGCAAAGGATGATCCAAATCCACCAGCTCCTCGGGTATATGGGTAGTCCCGTGGTTGAATGAAAACAGTGCTAGACAGTATCTGGGCTTGTCCCCTCCCATTATCACTTGATGCTTTGCTGCATGTATCCTCCCATTGCTCCATGCCTTCCATCAGATATTCAAACATACAAGAAAATTTTATGACACAAAAATTAAATTGTGGAAACAAGTTGAGATTACAGTTTTATATGCGGTGTATTTCAATTGATCGCTTTCTAATTTGTTATAGGCATGATTTCGAAACTTCAGTGATCCTTCTATTAGGAAAACTCTATATTACAAATTTCATGGACTTGATTATATTTGATATGAAATTTAATATCATCCTTTAATTCACTAAAATGTCAAATATGAGAATTCATAAATTTTAAGAAATTATACAACCGACATACTGAAAGTTTATAAATAATTTTATATTTTTATTGTTATATATTTGGTTATGTCAATAATATTTATTTACTTAGTACAAGTTTAATTTTTGTTCTGATTGACTTAACCTTCATTTACATTTGATTTGAATTAAGGTTGCCTTAATTTGGAATTGTATAAAAGTAAATTCTGAGCCGGCCTATGGACTAAATTAGTTCAGAAAAAAAGGTCCTACTTGATAGGCATCGCCAGCCATGACCACAAAAGAACCAGGTGGGACGTCCACAGCAAACCATTCCCCATCCCTCAGCTGAACTTGCAATCCATTAACCTGGTTCTGATGTAGTATGGCCAAGAATCCCTTGTCTGTGTGGACATTTGTTCCCACGTTGTAATTGCTTTTGTTGTTAGCGTGTGGAGGTGAATACTTTATGGTCCTGAGGAGGTAAGTTGTTGATCCAACGTGGGAATCGTAGTGTTTTTGTGCACCATAGCTTTCAAACACCATTTTGTCCACTATTTGTTCCAGCTCTGAGACTAGCTTTGCATAATATAGTATGGTTTCACTGCAAGCATTTAGAGTAAGAACAAAGAACAAAAACAAAGTTTAGCAACAAATGTAAGTGGAGTTAAGCCCCCATCAATTATTGTTCTGGGGAGTAATATGTTCCAGATTTAATTTTTAAGAATACAACTTCAAAACACAATTAAAAAAATGTATCAAATGAAAAGAAAAATAATAATATATAGCTCTATCATCAGACTCGTGCAAGGGAGGAATACTCTTATACATTTGATATAACTACTAAAGTAGGAATCTGCAAAAACACACATTTGACCCAATGTATTTGGTTCCGATTCTAACTTGATTTTAACCAATGACACCGTGACAATTTATGTTAAGTAAAGGAAGTTGTAATTTGTCTCTTAGATTATATAATCTGTTTTGATGATTAATAACAGATTGGGGCCAATGCCTTAACTCCGCCTAAAAGCAGTTTAATTCAAAAAAAAAAAAAAAGAAGATAAAGATAAATTTATGTTAAGTAGTTAATGGGTATTTGTATATATGCCGCGTATCTAATCAATTTTCACAACCTATAAATATTAATGCATATTAAGCTCTTGGCTAATGAAAAATTAACTCAAGTAAATTTTTTCAATCTGTGCATTCACATCGTTGGATTGACCTGACTTTGATCACCACTTGGATTAGACTTAGACCCCTAACATTTGCCTACTACTCAATGGAGAGTTCATATTAGTTTAGTATGAAATTTTTTACTATTACACCATACAATACCCAAACGAAGCTTGAAAAAACCTTGTGCACTAACCACTTGAAAATTTACTAAAGAGTTATAGCCCAATAGTTACATTAGCCAACTTCTTGGATGGCCTTGAAAAAGAATTCGCTCATACACAAATGCACGCACACATAGTGTTATATATATACATACACAAACATACCAGAATCTCTTGTTTCCTGAAGGCCACATGAGATTTGTGAAGCTTTGAACAGCATCAACGGTTGTTGCATCCGGAATCCCCATGCTTTCATGGAGGGGAGCATGAGGCAGCTGTCCCACATACCCATAGAAAACTAAGTCAGAAGTGTTTCTAGTTTTGGTCTCAAGTGGCAGATCAAACAGTTCTTCCAATGCATCAAACACTTGCTTTTCTAGTTCACATGAAACATTGTCATATCTTGCAATAAAAAAGCCGTACTCTTGAAGAGCATGCTGCAAATTCTTGCAAGATGGGAGCCATGAACTTGAGGTGGGATTCATGTTTTCTGTGGAAAGATCAAAGATTGGATTCTTGGGAAGTTCTTGGGAATTGGCCATGAAGCAACTATTGCAAGGTTTTGTAAACTAGCTAGAGATCATGCTTTTTGTTTCAATGCTTTCTTATGGTTTATATATTGGCAAGGAGGTTATTTTAGTCAAAGCAACGCAAAATATTAAGATCGACCCTCGTGTACAATAATACAATACCTACAGTCTAGTCCTATAAATACTATCTTTTATATGACAAAAAAAGAGAATCGAATCATAATTTGATTCAAACATTTACTAGGAGATTGACAATTTGATTCTCTTAGTATGCATGTTTGGAAATCAAAAACTCATATATCAACAATAATAATTTTTGAAGAAATTACAAAATCTAAATTTGAATCGCATCATGTATCTTTTCGAATTTTTTTATGCTATATGTACAATAATCTTGTTTGACACACGTATGTACAAATAACTAACTACATATAACAGATGCATATAGTAACAATATGAAGGTTTTCATGACATGGAATTGAAAGCCAATGATCAATTCTTGTTGGATCGGTATTGCTGCATACAATATAAATATTGGCTCTTAGAAGTAAATCTATGTAGTGGTAGGGGCGCAAATGAGATGAAACTATTTATGAACGGTTCGGGCTTGGTTCAATGAAAGCTCATATTCGGCTCAATCTTTTCAACTTGAGTCAAGTCGAGCTCAATAATATTCAGTTCGAAAAGTTCGCGAGCCTAAACAAACTTTTTTATTATATATATACATGTACATATATAATTATAATCTAAGTTAATATAATAAAATTCATAAAGATAAGAAAATAATAATAATTATAACAACAATTCAATTTTTTATTTTTAGAAAAATATAGAACAAAATTATTTGAAAATTTTAAAATTATAGATTTTGTTTTGAGTCTAAATGAGCTCTAATTAATTTAAACTTGTATGAACTTGAGTTCGAGCTCATTCGAGTTTAACAAATCGAGCTTTTCTACTTCTCTATAATGAGTTTTATCAAGTCAAGCTCGATAAGACTTGTCGGACATTCGTTTATTTCAATAAGTCAAGCTTGAGTTTGGCTTTTTAGGCTCGACTAAGCTCGACTCGAGTTCAAACTTGTAAATTAATAAACTAACTAAGCTTGAACCTGCTAGATTCAAGCTCGACTCGTTTGCACTCCTATGCAGTGGCAGAATAGCAAATTGACGTATACATGAAAGACTAAGATTTGACTAACGAAATAATTTAATTATCAGGGCTAAGATATGGTCACTCGTATCTATTTGTTTAGCGGACTACCACAGATTTAAAGGGGCTTAAATTTCATGTAAGATGTGGAAAGAATTGATTGATGGGTATTTTGTACCTAATTCTTACATAATACAATAAATTAGGGACATATAATTATGGGTTCCTAGTACGATTGACACCTAAAAAACTAAATGTAGAAATGGCCCTTATTGATTTTTTAAGGTTCAATTTGTTTACTTATGTTGAGACCATGGATAGACTCACAAAATTACATGAATTCTATCAATTTTGTCTTATGTCACGGCTTACAAAATTCAACACTTTGATTGGTACATTTTATGTTTTTTATTATAAGATAATTATATCTTTACAATTGGTATTAAATAAAATTTTAATTTCTTTCGCCTGGGGTTCCATGAATAATTTATTACAATATCTTTTACAGTTTCATTATTTCAATGAGATGGACTATATTAGGTTGGATTTACAATGGATCGATTTAAATATTGATTTAAAAAAATTATTTTAATTGGGCTCATTATAGATATCCATCAAGATCCAACCAAAAGAAATTAAATTACTATGAAAATACAATAAACTCATTTTAGAACTACTATTCATTAAAAATTGAAATGACATAAATAACCTCATCATAGTGGATCTAATCTGACTCATTTGTCTAATACCGCTTAAAATTTTTTTATTTAAATTAAATTTGATCACTTCTAACTAATCACATAATAAGTATTACTGTTCTCCCTTGATCATTCTTTAAATTATACACTAGCGGTATTATAAGCATAATTCGCCTTTGCCAATATCCCAATTGACATAGATGGGAGCATGTTTGTGAATATTGGTTCAAAACAAAGTCCCCAATTAAAAAAAATAAAAATTGTTATTGTTCATTTTTGCATGTGGAGTAAAGAACATTATTACAGCCATAATATCTATGACTGGGTTTGCACACAAAAGGCTTGTTCAGATGTACTCTTTTTAGTTGGCAGCAAATTTATGAATCACATGTGTGCCTTTGTAATTACCAATTTGTCCTTGCATCCATGTCCTAAGCATTTCTAATGCCTTCTTTTGGCTGATCCATGGGAACCAGGTGCCCAGCCTTGTGCACCTTGAGGAGGCTCAGAGGTTCATCTTTGGGCTACCGAAAACTCTTCTCTTCCTGATCATTCCAGGGCTCGAACCTATCTCAAAATCCCTGTCCATCGTTAGCAAAAGTTACAGTGAAATTTAACAGTCTTCATAAATAACAATAAAAAATATCAAAAGTCAAGTGAAGGCTACTTTTAGCTTCTAACTTTTTCTTACTTTGACGAATGAAGACAAATAATTATTTTCAAACACTTTAAAACAGTTAAAATTAAATTTAAATGTAAAAAAAAAAACATTTTATTTGTTGGAAAGACTTTGAAGGCAATTGATAAAAATGTGACTGAAGGGCAATTCAATAAGTTATTATCATAAATGCGCACTTTACTATGATGAATCTTCACATATAAGAAAAGTCCCATGAGGTGAACATGAGCTTTCGGTCTAATACAATAATCTAAAATCTATAAATACCCCTAAAGTTGACTAAAAAAAAAAAGGTATCTAAATCACTACGTATTCCAAAGGTAGAAACCTACAACTTTCACTTTGTACTACGAAGCCCCAAAAAAACCTTTGAAGTGGAACTGGTTCAATTGTTTAAACTCATTAGAATGAAATGCACTAGACAGAGGAAGTTTTCAGCTTACCTACCACTCCCTGGCACGTCTTTCCGGACATCATAGTACTGCACATTGAAATTTTAAGGTATCAACTGTGTTTCTTAGTCATTAGTTTTGCAATAGCTGGCATCGTATTTCTTGCTCACATTTATGGAGGTTATAAGACAGCATGTCTTAAAAAATTTGGCCGCATATTCCGTATGCGTCCAGGCAAGTCTCGTCGGCATTAGCTCCAAAAGTTGCATATATCTCCCACCTCGGTATTGGTTCCAAAAGTTGCATATACTTAGAATTCATATCCCACCTCGACTCGTTTATACCCCCAAAAAACTCAAGAATTTGAAAATTGCTACAAAATTTTCCCACTCTTTTTTCAATTTGAAAATGTGCTTTTCGTGCTATTGTAAACAGATTCGGCTTATCAGTTTCATTTTCAATGCATAATCAACATCTACAACGAATTTATGAGTTCATTGTCAATGACTAACCCCTGATAAAATAATCACATTTGGCAGATCAACATATATAAAACTACTGGATACCTAAGATAAATATGCAAGAAAATGACCATAGTTCAGAATGAAAGGAACTAAAACAATTTTTAGAGGAATTTATGATGCCATGTAAATTAGTGCTAAAAAAGAGCTGATACAAATGTACCTTATCCCAACCAAAAATCATTCAAATTTAAGAGAGAGGTTTCTTGTGATGTGTAAGGGTCCATTTTCATAGAACAAGGCCAATGCGCTGCTGCACCCTGGGCCTCCAATCAGCCACATAATGTTGAAGCAAGAACGAAAATGTACTGATATACTTAGAAACTATTTCAAAGCGTATTAAAGCAAGAAGAAAAATTGCACTCTTAATTATATTCTATTTCAAAATGGTAAGTCAACATATTTGCAATATTCTTTTTCTTTAAAAAAAAATTTAAATACTGTTACTAATTCATGCTGTAAATGAAAGCTCGTTTTTTATTTTGCAAGAATTTGATGAACTTGTTGAGGATCTATTAATGTATAGAACTTCTAGTTATCAACCCATTTTCTAGATGCTAATAAATTTTTGTTACTATCTCAGTGTATAAAATCTCTGAGTTTTTAATTTATTTTCTCAAGCTCAATTTAATCTTAATAGTGAATCCTCCTTCAAACTCCTAGGAATAAGAATATATATATATATATATATATAAACAAATTAAAAATCTTAAATTCTTTTTCCTTTAATTGCTAAGATGGCACTAGTATAATATTCAAGAAAGGGGCAGGGGAGAAAGATAATGGTCAGACAAGAACTTGAAACAAACAGCCATTTGAACTCAAAATCATTGAACTTCTCAAGTTCAGACATCCTAAAACACAATGTTGAAAAAGAAAACAGAAAGATCGTTTCAAACAAAGAACCCTTCACACGTCCAGGCCCCACCGCCATAGAAAAACCATTTCTACTCAAAAAAAGCGTGGATGGATTGTTAATTCCTTCATGCTTGTATTCCTTGGCACCAACTGCTCTCCAACAATGTACTGAGATCCCGTTTATATTCACCCTACTCCAAGATATCTTCCCACTCAAAATTGTAAACTTCTTCCAAAATTCAGACATGTCGGAGTTCAACAACAATGGTGAAACAAAGCCATGTCCCAGGCGCGCTCCAACTCCCGGAAAGGCAACAATACTCGCCATTGGGAAGGCCTTCCCCAGCCAAATTGTTCCTCAGGATTTCTTGGTGGAGGGTTATATCCGTGATACCAAATGCGATGATATGGCAATTAAGGAGAAACTAGAGCGCCTCTGTAAGCATATCTTACCTTTCGTCTTTCCATCTTAGATTTATATGGCAAACGTTTTAATTTCACTTCGTGAAGAAAAGAGAACTATTTTTCTAGTCAAGTAATATTTTAGGAACAACGGGCTGGTTTTTTCAAGAGCTGTCGTCGATGAAAAAGTTTGGTACTTCAATGTCAGCTCTTTGCTATCTTGAGATTGTAATATATTCTAACAGTTTGGATTGTTCATTCATAAAAACAGTATGTGAGTGAGTTGAGTTTAGATTGTCGTGAGATAGATTGGTCCATATTAAAATTGAATTACTTCAGTTCAATATAAATCTAAGACCAAACGAAAGTTAGGAAATGTTGAACATTTAAAGTGAAATCCCTCAAAACGATTACTATAGTTCCTTACATCAATCCAATCAGTGAAGATGATGGAGCAATATACAAAAGAAGTCAGGATAGAATTAGCTTAATAAACTGTTTTGAATTTACGTGTAAAATGTGTTGTTTGGCACGGGAGTGCCCTTAAGAGTCATGGTCCTTTTTGGACCGCCCTATATAGGAAATCCACAATTACCATTGAGATGTGTCAAGTTGAATCAAATTAAGATATAGGTTTAACCCACGGCTTACGGGGATGAGGATTTTAAGTCTCACTAAGGGCATTGTTGGGTTGTTTAGTTAACGAGGAGGGTATTAATTATGTAATACTCTATTAGAAAGGATTTAAGATACAATAAATTCCTTGTTCTTGGAATGTATGTATGTATGATGAATAGCTATGAGATAAACTGATTGAAATCTTCTCTTGTTAGGCAAAACCACAACTGTGAAAACCAGATACACGGTGATGTCAAAGGAAATATTAGACCAATACCCTGAACTAGCAACAGAAGGCTCTCCAACAATCAAACAAAGGCTTGAAATAGCAAATCCAGCAGTCCTGCAGATGGCAAAAGAAGCAAGCCTGGAATGCCTAAAAGAATGGAAAAGGCCAGCATCAGATATCACTCACATCGTCTACGTTTCCTCAAGCGAAATACGCCTTCCAGGCGGTGATCTCTACCTTGCCACTGAACTTGGCCTAAAAAATGACGTGGGCCGTGTGATGCTATACTTTCTGGGCTGCTATGGCGGCGCCACAGGCCTCAGAGTCGCTAAAGACATAGCCGAAAACAATCCAGGAAGCCGAGTTTTGCTGACAACTTCTGAGACGACAATTCTTGGCTTTAGGCCTCCAAACAAATCGCGCCCTTATGACCTTGTTGGGGCGGCTCTGTTTGGCGATGGGGCAGCAGCTGTGGTCATTGGGGCTGATCCCATAACTGGGAAGGAGTCTCCCTTTATGGAACTTAACTATGCAATCCAACAATTTCTGCCAGGCACGAATAATGTTATCGATGGGTGCCTTTCTGATGAGGGGATATACTTCAAACTCGGGAGGGATCTGCCTCAGAAGATTGAGGAAAATATAGAAGAATTCTGCAGAAAGCTAATGGAAAAAACCGGTTTGAAGGACTATAATGAATTGTTTTGGGCAGTTCATCCTGGCGGACCAGCTATATTGAACAGGCTGGAAAGCACACTCGGGCTGGAAAGCCAGAAACTGGAATGCAGCAGAAGGGTGTTGAAGGATTTTGGAAATGTCAGCAGCAATACAATATTCTATGTAATGGAGTATATGAGGGAGGAGTTGAAGAAGAACAAGAATGGGGATGAATGGGGGCTGGCTTTGGCATTTGGACCTGGGATCACATTTGAAGGCATTCTTCTTCGTAGCCTGTGAAGACTTTGTTTTATGTCGTGGGAACTACTTACATATATCTATACAGCAAGAAGAAGTGGTAAATTTGAATCAAGACAGGTTAATGTTGTAATGAAATGAAAAGGTTTGGAGTTAGATTATGAATGAATTAAAATTTACTCGAAGTTTATGGTTTTTAGCATTATATATAGTCCTCATTTTTATCTAAATAGCAATTTGGCACATTCAATATATGTGCTAAAAATTTTATAGCATAAAATAAATAAAGCATTTATTTTTTATATGATACTAATATTTTAATAATTATAATATATTTATACGAATTTTTATATACTAATGATAAAATTATAATTCCAGATTATAAAATAGTGGACTACATATGGTAATTATAACATGGGTTATAGTTATGAGGAGTTTAAAACACACACAAAGAAGAAGAAGAAGAAATGAGGGTATTTTAGACACATCACTCAAAAATTCACCAAAAAGAGAGTAGATACTTTATTAATAGTATAGATAATGAGCACTGGAATGATGAAAACTAGAGTTTGATCTTGGAGAAAGAATTATGCTGCTTTTATTGAGTTACACAAATTTAACAAGTTAGCACCAAGAAAATGGCTGAAAAAGTTGCTCGTTCATGAGTTTTGATTTCTAACAAATATTATTATATTTATAATCGATAATAGTTGTTTTAGTGAGAAAACTTGAAGATTTTCCTATGCATTACATGTGCACCAATTAAATTGTGTCCCACCTTAGCTGTCCATAAAATAGAATGAATGAACAATACATGATTGAAAATTGTGTAGATATGTGGATCCTAAGCATACATTAGCTGAAATAAAAAAAGATGAATTATGCTACTTAAGAATTTGTGTATCCAGGGTAACTAGTTCATTGGAGTAAAGGGTTAATTTAAGTCAACTTGAAAATTACAATTAATTTTATCCACAAGTATTGAAATCATTTTGAAGAAAATATTTTTTCTAAATGTAACATGAGGGTTTGGTTATGTTTCTCCAATTGAAAAAACATAACCAAACACATTCCCATTTTTCCTCCAAAACACATTGTGGCACCCCGGAGGTCTTGAAGTCACCACACCGCAACACTAACTCTTTCTAGGAAATTTTTCTTTCAAGAGCCAGTGCTTTATGGCCATTGGCATGCCCATCAACTTGTCTATCAGCTTGTCCACCAACTTGCCCACCCCTGGCTATTCCATCTGCCAAAGAGCAATCATATCATAAATTAGTAAACATACATATATCAATAAGAGTAAATAACTATTAACAACGTTAAAAAAATTCATCTTAGCATAAGTCAAATTTTAACAACCCTACTCATATCCTTTTTAAACGTTTCATATATGCAAATTTATTTATTTACTTATCCTATGTGCTCCGATACCACTACATGTGGCACCCTGGAGGTCTTGAAGCCACCACACAGCCATACTAACTCTTTCTAGGAGATTTTCCTTTTAAGAGCCAATATTAAGCGTAAACTAACAAATTAAATTAAAAAATTGTATTAAAAGAAACTACTTATATATATATATATTACGTAGTACACTAGTTTGAACTTTTCCTCTAATTCTAGATGAGTACACATATACTAGTACCTGAGGTATGCACTAAAGCCGCCATGGCTATAAGTCTTATTAAGTATATACATAAACTTATTGAACAAGGTACAATGGGATTCAAACAAAAGATTATTTTCTCTTTTTCTATTCCCAAGTTTCCTCTCTTGGAATGACCAATCCAGCCTTATCTGTATAAAGAGAAATATAAGGGTGAGTTCGAATGACTCAATGAGAAAAGCTGGAGATAGTTACCTATATAGAGTTGAAAGATAATAAAGTGAGAATTTGAGTAGGAAACAGACATGCAAGGTTAATTAGATTTCCGTAACAGTCTTCTATGAGAAATGCATCTTAAGTCAAATGAGTTACTTTAATTAAATTACTTATAATAAACCTTATCATATCTGAAATATCATAATCATAACAAACCTTTCATGTGACTCCATTACTGTCCCATACCAATGAGGAGAATTCATATTTCATATTCAAATTCAGATTCAAGCGCACAGAATTCTAGAAATGGCCCCCGCTACACCACCACACATGGCACTTAGTTCCTCACACTTTATTTCATGAAGAATAAAATCAAATCTTATCAATTGAGGTACAAAATACAGCTAAAAGATATTTAATATTGCAATCTAGAGGTGCTACGGTGACATATCCAAGAGATGGCCCTCACTGTACATCCCCTATCAATTAGTGTGGCACTTTGCTCCATTCGACACATATTTTATAATACTGATCGAATAAGATATTCAAAATAGTCAAAAAAGCAATAAATATAACAGAAGGTATCAACCTCGGGATTCTAGAGATGGCCCCCACTACACACCCCATGTTAGTAAGTATGGCACTTAGTTCCTGATTCGACGAGTAGGATAGGCAGATTTATAATTATTAGAAAACACAAATTTTTTCATTTACATCTTATTTGGAGTAAAGAACTTTTCACACATATTCTTTTAATAATCTTTTGAAAGAACTTTACTTATTTGAAAAGCATAATTTTGATTATAAAGAAAACTAACGAAATTAATGTCAAGATCTTGTAATTAGGAATAATTCAGGATTTCAATCAGCTCGAATTTACCAAATAGATCAACAATGATCATCATCATAAGTGAGGCATTTTCAGATGTGCAAAAAGGGAAAGTAATTTTTATTTTTCGAAAAGTAATGATTAATCAGTAATAGATGGAGATTTGAAAAGAATAAAAAACTTCATATATCAATGATCGAGGGTGTTCCTAAAATCAAGAAATAGATACAAGATTCTAGAAAAATAATAACAATTAGTAACCAAATGAGATTACGAAGGAACAAAAAAAACTCAACTGTCAATATTCAAGGTATTTAGGCCAAAGGAATTACAGGTAACATAACAAAAATTAAGAAGGAATAGAATGCCTCACCGATTCCTGCGATTGTGATTTCCCAACAACTTGTATGCCTAAATACCTAAATTCAAGATTTAATTATTATGGACTGTTCTCTTGGTAATAATATTGTCAGGGCTTGAAAGTAAAATTAATTTACTTAAAGTACTATACACTATTTTAATTTTAATAATACAAGTGACTATTTTTTTTTTTTGAGCGTATATATACAAGATTGATACTTCCTTCTCATTAATTTTCAAATGAATTGAACATATTTTAACATTTTTCTTACCACATTTGTTATAAAGTCATGGTATCTAAATCACACATCATAAATTACAAAATCACTTATATTAAAAATCTAATTATCCATATAATCTCAAGAGCTAACATTTAGTCATATCTAACCCTCTTTATCCAACAAACTCACAAATTATCATATCATAATTTCTCCACAATTTTCTAGCAAGCGCTGACCAGTTCCAGGGCTGACAACTTATATAGTTAGCCCAGACAGTTTCCATCAAGACTAAATTTCCACCAAATCCAAAAAGCTTGACAATCTTAAAATGGGTTAGAACTTGATGGACTTTCTAAATGTGACTCTAATTCGATGATCAAACGGTCTGGTTTCTCTTAATTCTTGGTAAAAATTGAGGTTTGACCTCCTGTCGCGTCTGATGGCAAGTTGTGATTCCTACATAATTCAAACTAGAATACTACATCAATTTTAACAAATCTTACTGCTAGTCTAATCTACACTTGAAGGGCTTTCTATCCATGTTTTATTTTTTCATTTGACCAACGAAATCTGTAGTTATAAGTGAAATAACATCACCCCTTTTTCTGCCCGCCTCTACCTGCTTGTGGCAGTGTTGATTTCGGCAGCAATTTAGGTATGATTTTGGCACAATTTCAAAAATCATGTTTCACCAAGATAATCTCAACGAATAGAGCTTTCTAACAGTATTCTTGCATGGTTGATCAAGCAACAGGAAAGTTAGTTTTCGATTTTTGGAAGTTTAAGTTTGGTGGCAGTTTTTTTTTCCTCTTACTAGTAGGTTTCTCCTTGTTTGAAGAGAAATTCTAAAGTTGGGACTGAAAGTCTGGGGAGATTTTCTGAGGTTTGTGATCCCTGATGAAATGGAAAGGTTTTGTCTACAAGGGATGATTAATGGCTGAGGGCCTGGGCAAGATGACTGGGTTTCAAGAATTCTGCAAAGAGAGAGTAATTCTTTGTGTGGGAAAAATGATAACTGGTTGCCCTCTATTTATATATATGCCATTCTTGTTATTTGCTTAATCAAACCCTTGGATAGATTTTTGTTGAATTTTGGTCCTTGATTTCTTGCTTTATTTGAATCAGCCTATAAATTTTTTTATTATATACTTAATTTATATATAATGACATACTTGTACCTTAAGTTTTATATGTTTTGAACCTTGTAACTTAGGGTGCATGACAATTTGTAGTATAGGTATTTTCTTTGATTAACTTGCTTAATCTAAAATGTTATTAACTTAATCAAAAGGCTCATTTTTATAAGATAGCCCAAAAAATTCTAAACTTGGATTTCCTATATTTACCAGATAAGCTTAATAATTTTATTTATTACTATATTATTAGTTCTAGGAACAAAATTTACTTACGAAAAAAGACGGGATGCTACACACACATTCTCCGATATATACATATATATTATATATATTATTATTGATGCCAAAAAGAATAATTTTGGAGCACCAATTGAAAGCAAAAAAGGTAATCTTGTATTTTTCACTTTGATAATCTAATATATTCTTTTATAATCTCGTATAAGGCCTTTTATATGGTTAAGAATCTCAGTAATTAGGATTATAACCGCCCACTAAACCTCTAACTATCGATACACATCAGAGTTGACTGACATGGTGCCACGTGTGGCCCACATTCCTTGTCTTCCGGTTGTATTGGGCTGAAGCCATAACTCTGAGCTCAGCTCAGTCAATTTACACCTTTATCTTGGTTGCTTCCTGCTGGATTCAGTTCAGACACCTTACACCATCATCTTGGTTGTTCCTTCTAAATTTAGCTCAGCTTGTCTATTGGGGGTGATCTCAGGCTGAACGGTTTTTCAATTGTAGCATTCACAACTACTTTAGCTCGAGCTGGGAATACATATCTATCAATTTATTTTATTATTATTCTTATATTAAAACAATCACTCAATTCCATTTTTACTTCAAAAACTCAATTAAAAAGCATTGGTTTGATAGCTATAATAAAAAATATCTCTCTAAAACATAAACAAATATACCAAAAAAATAAATTTCACATTTTTGAATAATTTATTCTTCCAAAATGTATAATAAAATCAAATAAAAAATATAACCAAACATTTCAAAATTTTTTAATATATGTGAGCCAAGAGTACCTCACAAAATTATTGAACCTTTACAATATTCAATTATAAATTTAAGTATTATAATGAATCCAACTATATTTAACGTGATCGATGCTATCGACCATAGTGTTAGATGTGAATTACTATTGATTAATCAAGCAAAAATGTTTATGCACGCAATTATGTGGTGAATAATAATCGAGAAAAAGAAGTTAAAAAAAATAGAGGGAATATCCTATGAAATCATTTTTTTTTTCAGAAAAGAGAAAAAAATAGACAATAACTAGAGACAATGTCGAAATAATGGAACTTCTTTGGGAATACTCGGTTATATTTCCATTGCACAAAATTATTTTCGAAAGATATAACCAAATATATACTCATTTTTCATTTGTAATACTAAAAAAAAAAGTTCATATTCTTTATTATCCTCAAAACTTTTCTATTTCTCAATAGATATATATTATATATATTAATGCTACAAAGAGCGTAATGGTCCGGAAGTCCGGTGGATTGAGTTGATATTG
>JACGDI010005681.1:181435-214925 GCA_014898725.1 Jacaranda copaia
ATCCCATATCATATATCATATAAATATCTTATTATTATTCTTACAATAAAAAGTTTACTCAAATTCACTTTCATTCTCTTAAAAACTTGACAAAAAAATATTAATTTAACTGTTATAATAAAAAAATAATCTCTTCAAAATATAAATAAACATACCAAAAATTTTCAAAATAAATTATTAATTATTCTCCAAAATATAACTAAAAATTCATTATATTCCCCAATACAATTTTCACATCCTCCAATTTACTTTTAACATTCATTATTCCCAAACACATATTAAAATCACATGAAAAAATATAACCAAACATGGCCTTGGTTTTTACCTATTATTTCTCTAGTTACAGAGAGAAGGGGAAAATAGAAAAGGTAAAATGGCAAACGACGTCGTCTTAATGACTCTCGCTTTCCAGTTACCCAGTTACTGGACGCCAATAATATTCTTCTCCTCATGAGAACAACGGGCGAACCCTCCTTAAATTCGTCTTGTTAAGCCGAGTCATTATTACGATTTCTTGGCGGTTAAGATTAAATACTTTGAATTTGACGGTATTTCCCTCACTGCCTCTTGAATCAATTCATTTTCTTTGAATTCGACGATATTTCCTATTGTAGAAATAGGATTTTGCTTCACAATTTATTCAAATCCCGCGAATTTCTTTACTTTTTTTTTTAATTTTTACTCCAAAATATGGATGCCAGAAATTCCAACAGTGGAGAGTCCAGCGAACCGTTTATGGTAGTTTTAAATTCTTTTTTTTTCCTTTTAAATTTATGGGGAAAATGTTGTTTTTTGGATTAATCTTGATGATTTTTGTTTTTGAATTTCGGTGTAAAAGGAAAATGGGAACGCGATGAGGGATGATCGTCCCGGTATCCCGCAATTATTTACATCAGTGCCGGCCCTGAACGAGGCTGCTTCTTATCTAGCTGAAACGACGTCGATCTTCACTCGCTGCTTCACAGATATTTCGAGTATTTTCATAACTATCTCTCAAGTTATACTTTTGATCTTTGAATAGTTTATGTTGATTAGTTTATGGGATTGTATTCCTCGGAATTTTGCTCCGAATTTTTTAATTGGATAATTTGGTGGGAAGATGGTGCTTGTTTCTAACATATGGAGGGAGAAAAACACTCCAATTGCAATAGAATTTGTTGCTAAGCAAATGCTTGGTAGTGAATTATCAAATCATTAGCAATACGGAAGGATGGTGGCTCGGTTTTTGTTGATGTTTTATTCCTTTATCTTTTTATGACTAATAATATGTCATCCATTTAACTTATTCCTAAATTATGCTGAAAATATGGATTGGAAATTTTGGTTCTTCCGTTTAAAATGTACAAAATCCACAAATTATGTCCAATGCGTTAGTGTGGTGTATGACCGGCCTTGCAATTCTGCATGTTGAACTCTTTCAGCAGATTATTGGCATATTTTTCCTCAGAGATAAATGCCAGTGGTGGTAATGCTTCCTCCTTGGAAAGTAACACATCAACCCCAAATCTCTCTGAAACTGCCCATTATATCTTGCTTGAAAGATGACATAGGGGCAATTTATCTTACTTAAATTCTGAAATAGTTATTTCTTCTACAATTATTGCAGTAAGACCTATATCTGAAGACACTGATGGACAGGAAATGTTGACATTTGTTTCTGGAGAGGACAGAGCCTTGATTGCTAACACGAATACATCTTCAAGTGCAAGCATTTCATCTGTTACTGAATCCACTGATACAAGATTTGATGCTCCAGTAGTCCATGGTGGAATAACCAGGAGCTCAGCTGGAGAGTCTTCTCAAACTTCTAATGAGCTTGTGCATTCAAATAACACCAACCAAAATGGCATTTCCATTTTTCAAGGGTACTAATTGTCTGAGCTTGCTAGTATGCGAACTTTATGATTTCTATGGGCACAGCAACTCTCTCTCTCTCAGTTTATGTATGACAATGTCATAATAAAAATTCATAGCTACAATTTTGTGAAGAAGACAGTTTGTGTGGTGGTGTTGGATGTTGTTAATTTCAGTTAATTTCTATGTTTCATGCTTTACATTCTCACTTATTATACATACTTTACACTCTTATAGTCCCATTCCATTTGGGTATTTCTTCATCTTGTTATCCTCTGCTATTAGGCTCATTGAAAGGGTGAGGAGGACTGTTCGTGGCTCCGCTGATGACATTGGATGGCTACAAAGGGCTGCGGACATGCCACCAGTTGAAGATGGAACTGAAAGATTTATGGAAATACTTGACGACATAAGGTATAAATTACATGAGGTATTTTCTTGACTTTGTCTGACTTGTTATGCCTTTAGTTCATAATCAAATTCTGTCCTTTCTCCATCAGGCATGGTTTGCACAGGTTGCCAAACACAATGGTTTACTTGTTAGTCCCAGGTAGCCTTTTTCTACTTGCATTCACTTATGCTTGATTACATTCTTTAGATTAGTATCTCACTGCATTCATAAGGCTAGTGAAGGTACACTGCTTGGAATCCACCATAGATGGCTTTGAGTTGCCGTCAGAAATTATGTCTGAGTTAGAATTATCTGACTCCAATATAAATTATGTAAATTTTCTCTTACCCAATTTCCCTAATGACATGGAGTTCTGTAGATTGCTAACTGGAATCTGCATTACTGGCAACGATGTTTTATTCAGGTCAATGTTGAGTCTATATGATGGAATACCACGATTAACTTTGAGTTTTTGCACCTGTTTTTAGCTATTGTAATATGGTCGGCTAGATCAGTTGAATACTGAAATTTTAGAAACTTGATTGACATTCTAAGTTTGTGAATAACTATTGTGCAACATTGGGTTTGTTTATAAAGTTGGGTTTAGGCCTATTTATTAGAATTATAAAGTTGGGTTTAGGCATATTTAAAAGAAAACCCTCTTATCTTTCGAAGCCAGAGATATGTTTTCTTGACTAATGGACAGCTGTGAAAGTATATTAGTTTAAACTATGATGAGTTTGTTTTATAGTACAATAAATTTTAAATTTTTTTTATTTTTTTATTTTATTGAGAATATAGTTTGAAATTTTACAAAAGGACGAATATGTAGGAGTTGTTTTAAGATATTCTATTTTATGTTTAAATATAAGGGGAAAAAATATATAAACAACTGGAAATATTAATGAATTTATAGCTAAAAAATATTTAGAACCTTTGTATAAAAATATAAATATTAATATATAAAAGGGCTGAAAGGCACTTTTGTCTTGGCATATTTTGTGAATAGTACCCCAGAGGCAGAATAGTGTTCCTCTATCTTTTCTTGGCTGATGTTAGCATTTTCCCTATGACAAATGGCAAGTGGAAATTGTAAAACGGAGGCAAATGTCAAGGGTGCTATTTGTAATTTTGGAAGATAGAGGGTTTTTTTTTATAAAGAGGCCAAACATCATGTGGATAGTTTGGTAATTGGCCGTAAAAGTTAAATACATAAAGATAGCTTCTGATTTTCTCTGTTGTCCGATTGTTTTTGTTGAAATTGGCTAATAATTTTGCACTGTTTGTAGGTCTTTTCAGCAACCATGGACCTCTTTATTTTGTGAACACAAAAACAAGTTTTTCAAAGATGGGGCTCACCTGTCATATAGCTAAAATTCACAGTGAGGTATGATCAATTAAGCTCACTGTAAAAATATGTACTTCTGTTCCATAATTAAGTTAAGTTTTAGGCTTCAGTGGATAAGAATGCCAGAGAGATAAAGGACTACATTGAAGAAATATATTGGGGATCCAAGAAACGTGTTTTGCTACTTGGCCATAGTAAAGGGGGAATAGATGCTGCTGCTTCTTTATCCATGTATTGGGATGAACTGAAAGATAAGGTTGCAGGATTAGCATTAGCACAAAGTCCATATGGTGGCAGTCCAATTGCTTCAGATATACTGCGAGAAGGTCAGCTTGGTGATTATGTTAACATCCGTAAGCTCATGGAGATTCTGATCTGTAAAGTGATCAAGGTATCTAGCCTGGCTTTTTCTCTTATTATTTCTTTAATCCTTAAATATCTCAGTATTATATATTGTTGACATGAGGACCTAAAACAGTTAAAAGCTTACTGTATTTTAGCATTAGGATTTCTAAGGCCATCTGATTGTGTGTAGTTTTTAAAATTGCACAACTTACATGAAATATAAAATAAAATAAATAACATTGATTTGACTCGTTTCTTTGGTTTAGTATGAGAATTGTTACACTAAATGCATTTCCTTATGATAGCAATAGATCACCATCATTGCATTTAATGCTATGTGCTAATGTTGGCATGTATTCTGAAGGGTGACATGCAGGCTCTAGAAGATTTAACATACGAGAAAAGAAAGAACTTCCTGAGAAAATACCATTTACCCAGGGAGCTCCCTGTTGTTTCTTTCCATACTGAAGCGAGCATTTCTCCTGCTGTTTTGGCCACATTATCCCGTGTTGCTCATGCAGAACTGCCTGTGTTCTCCCCTCTGGCTGCCAGTCAACCTGCCACACTCCCCGTGGTGGTCCCTCTTGGTGCTGCAATGGCTGCTTGCGCCCAGCTGCTTCAGATAAGATATGGTGAGAAGAGTGATGGGCTGGTAACTTGCCGTGATGCAGAGGTCCCAGGCTCAGTTGTGGTCCGGCCGAAACGTAAGCTAGACCATGCCTGGATGGTCTATTCATCGTTAAATGATGATCCATCTGAAGCAGATGCTTCTCAAGTGTGTCAAGCTCTTTTGACTTTGCTTGTTGAGGTTGGGCAGAAAAAGAGACATGAAATTGCCAGAAAAGATGAATGAAACAGTGGGATTACCTTTTCAATGTACTATTGTACTTCCATGCTTCTTCTTTGCTTCCTCTTTGTATTATCATGGTACGAAAACAAATCAATTCTTTTGTTCTTTTGCACTGGCTGGAGAGTTGGTGGTAGGCTACAAAAAGTTGTTATGTACAGAGTCAACTGGTTGACATAAGTCTAGACAAGGCTTCCCATTAGTCTTAGTACTTGTGCTGGCGAAGTATTTGCCATCTAGGAAATAGCGGTGAAATTCGAGTTAGAAATATTTGTACTCAAAACTTGGTTAAAGAAATTTCATTCATCTCAATATTTGTACTCAAAATTTGGTTAAAGAAATTTCATTCGGAGATGATTACGCTGGACTTGCTTTTAATCTGATAAGAAAATTACTTGCGTTGGGTTTGATGGAAACTAATATTAAATATGCAAAGCCATTTCAATATGGTATGAGCTTTTTGCGGACTGCTTTTAGGCCTCTACCGTAGAATTCGGACAACCTCGTACCATTTTGTATAAAAAACTATCAAGTTCCCAATTCAAACGCTTCACAGCTTTGTTTTCGCATTGTATGCATATTTTTCTATTATCTCCTTAAAACCTACTGAAAATTTGCCACAGTTCTCAAGTAGCATCAAGATTTCTTGCATTCCATCTACATCTCCTTTCTTTTTCAAATACTCGAGACAGGCTGCCACAGTGGGAAGATCAGGTTTCCACCCTGGAAAACTGGCCAGAATTGCCTTCTTTGTCATTTCTACTGCCTTATCCATCAGACCGCTTTTGTAGTATCCAAGTGACATACGACTCCATGTGCTTGCACTTGGCTCTTTACCAGTTTCCAAGAGTCTGTTTAAAATCGACTCAGCCTCTCTCACACAGCCCTTCTTGCAGTAAGCGCATATGACTAGGCTTGGGATCCGAATGTCAAAATAGGTGTGCTTTTCTTCCCATTCCTCCAAGATCTTTCTGGCACCATCAAGGTCGTCCAACTTCTCTAGTGAAGTTATCATATAAACATAGTCCCTGTTTTGTAACATCCTATCTCTTTTAAGCAGATTCCACAAGCGATATACATCCTCTTTTTTCTTCATCATAGCATAAAAAGTTATTAGACTTCCATACGCAGACCGTTTCTCTTTACCTTTAATCAGATGCTCAGCTTTCTTTAATGCAACAGAAGCTTTTTCTAAACCACCGGCTTTGAGATATCCTTTGGCCGCTGTAACATAAGTAACTAAGCTGACAATAACGAGAGGATCCACTTCCATCTTCATCAAAAGCTTCTCCATTCCCTCAATATCAGAAGAATCAGCGTATGCATTTAACCTTATATTGTATGTGAATTCATCAAAAAGAATGCCCTTATCTTCCATTTCTTGCATCAATGGATCTAGCTTCTCATGCTTCCCCATTTGAGAGTAAAGGCTCAGCATTGTATTGTAAGCTGAACTGCTGCACAAATTCAACTTCCTGATCTCTTCCATGACGGCCTCTGCTTTCTCCAGGGATTTTGCATCAGCATAGCAGTTCAGAAGAGCTGCATAAACTGGCAAAACTTGTGAACTATCTTTGAGGCTGTTGAAATAATTCTCTGCTTGTTCCACTCCATGAACCTTTGATATTAGGACTAGCTGAACAGCAATATGTCCCGGTGTAATGTCAAAATATTCCATATCACTTATCCATTTAGCAATCTGTCATAAATAATTGGAATTTGGATTTAGAAACTTACAAACAGAAAACTGGGACTATGATTGGGACGAAAAGTGTTGGCATAAAAGGAAGTAAAAGGGAAAGAATAGAACGGGATCCACTTGTTTGGTATGAAGTGAGGATAACAGGACAAGTAAGACAGAACAAACAAGTAACCCGTTCCCAGCTCAATATTCTTTCCTTCTAATGTTGGGAGGAGAAGAGCACGCATGCGTGAGAAGGCATGAAAAGACTAAATCTGTAAAACACGAAAAGTTAACCCCCCTCCCTAACTTATTTTCATTGAAGAAAGGGAAATAATAGAGATATACTTCCCCTCGATTGTACCACTAATATTATAGGAACAAGGACTAAACTTCTCCTAAATAAACTAGCATTCCCCTGTTCCTTTCCACTTCCCCAATCCCCTTATCGAACCAAACAAAGCCTTTCTTTATAGTGGTAATACTAATAAGACATGGTGAATCCAACAATAAAAGGAAAAAGGCTCAGCCTTCACCCAAAAATAAACAAAATAAAATAAATTTTCGCCCACATAAACATACCGACACCATATGTTCACCTTCAAATCTATTGATATACCTCACATCGGTTCCTAAAATGATAAATACTTCTCTTAGCAGCTGCAACCCACTCAATGATTTTCTAAAGAAATTTCCTATGCCTTATACTACCTGTGACAAATAATATCATCCCAATAATCACTTATCCTCACAAGGAAATGACAGCTATTTGAACTTTAATAACTGACTGCTCAGAGAAAGACATGAAAAGACAATGCTTCACTCTTGGAGGAATCAAGGTTTGATAGTTCTGTTTTCTGGGTCAGCACAAAGGGGAACCTTGTCAAGATAACAAAAGATTATAAGATTACAAAAATCATATGCACAAGGAAACTCAAGACGAGAAGTGCAGCTAATAGTTTGAGCCTAAGTTGAGGACCATGCAGAAGAGAACATCAGCAAAGGACAGATACATATATATTCGCTTCTTACCGTCTATGGTTATCATTTTAGAAGTCTCTTTTGCATCATTTTGTGCCAAACCCAATAGTATACAATAACCCTACAAACTCTCATAACATACAGAGACTAGAAGATGCAGAATTCCTTAGATGAAAAAGTGTTCTCTTACCAGCGCTTCCATTATCCAATCAGGCAGCAGATAGGACCATAGCGCATTCTGGACTAGCTCTTAACCTTTTCATTAAAACCAACTCAAAGCTAAGCTCACAGGTCTATAATTTTCATGTCAAATATTTACAACTAGTAACAAAAAGGCACCAAATCAACAATGCTGCTCCAAAATAATCAACTTCCTTGTTCTCCATTAGTATCATTCAAGCAAATTAATTTCAGATAAGCTCAAAGAAAACATATTCTGTTCAAAATACTTTAATGGGCGATCACCCATAGGATTTACAACACACAACAACACGAGAGGATCATAGGATTTACAAACATACAAGTACGAAATTTAAGAAGTAATGTAATACATATATAAATACGTACGTGTAGATGCATACCTCAAGGGCAGGTTTGAAACGATGGATTCTTTTTAAGTTTCTGATGATTCTTTTGAGCTCTTCGTGATCCATTTCTCGACCTTCAACGACCCACTTGTCAAGAGCCGGAATTATAGAAATCCCCTGCTCATAACATCTCTGAAGCCTTTGATAGAGAGTTTCTGAAGAGCCAGGCTGTGCTTGGGTGGAGTATAACGAAACCCTGAAAATCCCGCGTCCTAAACCCCTCTGTGCGAGCAATGAATTCGATATTCTGTTGAGAAGCTTCGTCGTTTTGCTCATCTTAGTGAGTTTCTCGAGGTCTCAGTTTGTTGAACAGAATGTGCTATGCTCCGACGATTGGGGGCGGCCGCGGTGGCGGGAGGGCTGGGGAGAGGGGGCAGTCCGAACCTTTATTATTATTATAGTTAAAATTAGTAATAAGTTGATTCCTTGCTATGGAATCCTTTAAATAATGTATGGATCTTAATTTATTCTATGATTTTTATGTGGCCATTAATTATTTTAAGTCTATGAAAAGCTTAATTCATCTACAATGAAACACATAGAACATGAAAAAAGATAAAAATTTAGATAAATTTGGTGCAAAATAAATAGAGCCGGATTGGTTATATTTTTATTTTCATTTTTTGTTTTCATTGTTTTAGAATGTATTTTCATTTTATTATTATTTTTGGTGTGAAAATTAAAATAGAATTGGATAAATATTATGAAAATTTTGAAAAATATTGATTGAAAATAATATTTTAATATAATAATATTAAATTATTTAATTGATTGTGGGATTCATTATCTTAAAAAAAATAGAAAAAATAATAATAATTTATTAAATATTTTAATGTTATAATATTAATTATTATTGTTTAATTGATTGTGGGCTTCGTTGTCTTGAGAAGATAGAAAAAAAATAATAATCATTTAATAAGTTAATAAATGCTGATGTAATGAAAAATTAGTATTAAATTTTATGTTGTCCCATTGTCTTGGATTGACGAACAAAGAAATTAATATTTAATTAATTAATGAATTTTAACTATTTTTAAATTAATATGTATTATATGTTTTTTATGGGTATAAAAATAAAAATGGATGATGTTTTCATTAAAAATTATATAAATAATCAAATTTTTTATTTTAGAAATAATGTAAAATAAAAAAAGCGTGCTATAAAACACAAACAATCCAAGCCCTAATATCCTAATGCAAAAATATTGATTTGAGATGTTCCATGAGAATATCTTTTGGTGATTCAGTGGGCAAAATTTTTTAGTTATATCTTTATGAAATTTTTGCATTTTTATTAATTTAAAATTATTAATATTATTATTATTCAAAATAAATTGTTAAATACTCATCAACATGATATCATTATATTCATGATATATATTTTTCTGTATCTCAATTTGTAACAAACATATATAAGCTAAAGACTTTCCATGCGATTAAAAACTATTTCAAAACTATCTCCTCAACAAGAAAATAATTTTCTTGACATGAAAAGTTAATTAATCTTAAAAGACAGTTACCAATAATGATACTGCCCGTAATATTGCCAATTGAGGCTGTTTATGGGCGATGGTGAAAGGCAGTTTTTGAGTGCAATTTCAGGTCATGGTTTTGATTATTTTCTGCAAAAAGCGGTTTTGATTATTTTCTGCAAAAAGCGGTTTATGCTTTGAAGAGAGAGGGCCACGATTTTTCTGATTTCGGATTTGATAGGTAGTGTTGGCATAGTTGAGCATAGAGCACAGTACATTAAAATTACGGATGTTCCAATAAATAACACTTAATTTCTAAAAATGGAAGGTGATAAATTCGATGAAAATGAATTATTTTTATTTAGAATTTAAATCTAATTATTGAGCCAACTCAGAATGCCAAATAACTGAATTCAAATCAAAGCTATAATTAATTTTACACAGAAACACGCATTTACTGCACCAACACCTAAAATGTGAATATAAAAATTTCCTTGACTGGTTAGTCATCCGTCATCCCAATGTTACTTCTGCCAAGGCCCCGTTTGGTTTCATTTTTATTTTTATTTTCAATATTTATTTTCACTATTTTTAAAATTTGAAAAGTTAATTAAAGTAAATGAGTTGAAAATAAATTTTGTATTTGGATATTATGTTGAGAAAGTAGTAATTATATAGGGTTTAATAAGTTGTAGGTGGAGAAAAATAGTAATAATGAAGAAAAAAGAAGGGTTTAATAAGTTATAGGTGGAGAAAAATAGTAATAATGAAGAAGAAAGACAAGATATATAGGTTATTGGGAGAGGATATGTATGTTATTAAAAAATATATTTTGAAATGAAAATGAATTGAAATATTAGTAAAAACGGCTAAAAAGTTGTTGATAATTCATTTTTTGATAGGAAAAATGGCTTAAAATGAAAATAAAACACAACTGAACCCCCTGTTAGTTAGTGAAAATTAGTTAAAAATAAATTTATATTTGGATGAATTATTGAAAAAGTAATAATTATGTTAGTTTTAATAAATCGTACGTGAAGAGAAATGGAAATAATAAAATAGAAAGAATATATATAAATTATTGAAAAAAGATATATATAATCTATTAAAGAATGCATTTTGGAAATGAATATAAAAATAATGTGGATGAAAATGTGTAAAAAGTAATGTAATTTATTTTTGAAATAATAGAGAGTGAAATGGAGCCATTATAATTTCCTAATTCAATGAACCAATTGGGCCTTCTGTAGGCCATATGTCCAAACACAATGATAGGTGTCAATTGATCGTATTTTTATTTTGAATTCAATTCAAATTTTATAATTTTTTATCTGATTAAAATATTTGATGAGTTAGATTCAATTATAAATATTAGTAATTCATAATAAATGGATCGAATATATAATTAAGCAATCTAATATGTTAAAAATTCAAATTCAAATTTTAATATTTTTTATTAAATTAATATTATTATATATAATATTAATAAAAATTTCAAAATAAAATCTACATATTATATTGGCATAATATCTATACTAATACTTGTATTATATAATTAATATTGAATTTTTAATTTAAAAAACAAGAGGGATATTGATAATATAATGTGAAATGAGAATTCAGTATTCAAATATTTAATTTTTTGACTAATATATAACAAAAAATTATTAAGAATTCAAATATGACACATATTTACTTTATAAATATAATATTTTTATAAAATTATAAAAAAAAAGAAAAAAAGAAAAGAATAAATAGGGTCAAATTTTTTAAGTAAATTTTGGATTTCTATCAAATTTAAATATAGTATTAATTAATTAAAACTTATAAAATTTCAAATTAAGTTCGAATATGAATTTTAATGATTATATTCAAATTTAAATATAACAAATCTGGTTTAAATATGACGTGTTAACTACATAATCGTCTAGTCTGGGCTGGTCCATTACCTCTAAATAATCTAGTTTTCTTTTTTAAGAGAAAAGAAAGGAAATTATCCAGTGCAATGACAGCACACTTACCAAAAAGCAACAGCCAATTAAACATCCCAAATGCTTCAAAACCCTATTTGCTTCGAAGGGTTTTTTCGTCAGTCTACTTTTTAACTTAATTGTCACTTAACCAGCCCGTTACACGCCACGTCAGCAAGATTGTTGACACATGATTTCCTCAAGTAGCCGCACGCACCCGATTAACAATGCGAAATGATCTATTTGCCCCTAGAAAATTCTTAAATTACCGTACTGCTCTATCCAATCATACTAAGGAGTTTCACTTTTCTTTCTCTCTCTTCCCGCATATTGGTATGTTCAGCGGTTCTGTGTGAGTGTGTGATTTTTTCAGACTTTCTTCTTAGTTAATTTTGCCAAGGCAAAAAGAGGGGGAAGAAAATACAGAGAGCAAAGAAAAGAGCCCATAACTTCGGTTAATTGTAGCAATCTCAGTTTTTATTTGACATAGGGTCTCTTTCTGGTGGGGAAAATATAGACCTCTCTTTTTTAAAAGAAATTTTATCGTTTCTTGAATCAGGGTTTCCAAGTTTTGCCAAGATTGGGATTTTTTACATGCATGTTTTTTAGCATGTTTGTGCTTTGAATTATCCGGTGGTTTTGTGGATTGATTATAATTACTTTTTTTTTTGGGATGGGTTTAAAGAAAAAGTGATGATTCTAGGGTTTTGAGGGGTGGGCTCCTAATGGGTAGCACAGGTGAAGCCGATAAGAAGAGAAGGCACGTTAGTTCCATATCGCTCACTGCTGCCACGGCCAAGAAACAGCCTCTTGCGCCATTGTCTGAGGAAAAAAAGGTGAAATTTCTGCTTTTCCCCCCCTTAATTATACAAGATTAACAATTTTTACAGCTAAGATTTATGAAATTTAGTGGAATTAAGATTTTGGCAATAATTATTTGCCCGAACAGTTTGCTTCCCTTTCCGTGGATATTCAGTGGTTGGGTGGACCATTGAAGGCATCAGTGATATTGGATTACTTTTGTGTTGATCTCTTTCTTTTTCCTTTTTCACATTCTTTAGCTATGTTATTTTGGTTCTGCCTTGCATTTATTTTTTTTGTGATGCAATGTGAGTTACCTCATTTCCATGATCTGAAGCTTTGAGACATGTGGAGATTGAATTTATGCATATATGTATTTTGTTTTGTGTGAAGGAGTTTCAATTTAATGTTTTTGGTTAATGCTTTAGCATGTTTGTATTTGTGTTAGACTAACATATTGTCTTGGGCCTTCAATGTTGAGCGAATAGTTTTTCTGAGCTGTGATGTTAATAAAGCAGGTTTGGGATCGACTTATTTTCTTCAGCTGCTCTGAATTTAATGCTGAGGGAAAACGTTTTGTTTGGTTTACTGGACTGAATTAGGATCTGAAAATTTCTATGAAAAACTATCATAACTTTTCTGGATATTCTTGTTTGGAATCAAAGCTTTGTTTGACTCCAGGATTTCAATGAAGAAATTAATATGGAAAGCTTTTTTCCTCCCCCAGACATTTCTTTCAATCTGTCTGGATATTTGATAGGGCAAGAAAATTGCCGTGTGCTGCCCACCAGATGGCCTTGGCCCTTTGGCTTCTCTATCGCCCTATTAGTGCTTGGTTTGATGACTTCGTTTGACATCTTTCCCTACATTCTAATCAAGCATTCAAAACTTCTAGAGGTTTCATGCACATGCTTCTTGTTTTCTTACCTTGCATAGAATTTTATATATTTTTTTAAAAATTATGATGACTATTATGAAATTGATATTTAAGGAGCAAACATTTATGATTTACCCTCTCAGGCAGTTGCCTTTATATATGGATTATGACTATTTTGGAAGTTATGGAGTTGTTGAACGGGTGATATTACACCACTTTATGGCCTTTTGTGGTTTTGACTTGATGTATGTTACTTTTGCCACATAATCAAAACTGTGGGTGCTACTTTTTTAATAAAATTATCGTACGTTGTTGGGATGCATTGTGCGTCAAAGTGAAAAGATATGTGCATTTATGGATAATCTTGTTAAGCATGATTTTCCCTTCAACTATTGATTATTAAGTTACTTATTAAAACTATTAAGTGATGAATGCACCTGCTTTTTGCTGACCAGAGAAGAATGATTGCTGACATTGCATGGTATTAGAGGTTCAATATGTGGAAATTGGGTGTGCTGTAGATTATCTGTTAAACCTGTTGGTGGTTTTTGACACTTAATTGTATCCTTTGTCTTGGCTCATTGAATTATGTTTAGACAGGTGTGGTTGCACATTTTCTTGTGAGGTTTGAATTCTTTACTGTGGAGATACCTAATAGTTAAAATTTTCCAATGCTGTAGCTCGATGCAGCCGTGCTTCAATTTCAAAATCAAAAACTCATACAGAAGTTGGAAACTCAAAAGGTTGAGATTAATGCTCTCGAAGACAGATTGTGTCATTTGAAAGATACACAACAGTCATATGAGAAAACTGTAGCCGTGGTCAATAATTCATGGGAAGAGGTACATTACTTCGATGCCATTAGTTTATCCTATTGTTGTTTGTTGCAGTTTCCATTAACTCTTCGTCAGATTGGTTACTTCTGATATGAGATGGCCTTATCGATAATTTTCAGTTTGTAACCTAGACCCAAACAAAAATTGGAAAGCAAGGAAAAATAGTCATGGCTTTTCTTTTCCATGCTTTTGTTCAGCATCTTTGATCGCTATCACTCCATCCCTGCCTTTCCCCATCCCCATCACTGTGAAACACCACAACACACCCATAAGAAAACAAATTCTATTGTGACCTCTAGAGCCACCCGCCACCATGAATAGAGAGAACAAGAAAAAAGGAGAGAAATTTGTAATACAGGTAAGACTGTCATAATCCAACTGCTGCTATTGCTGTCTCACTGCTATTGCTGTAAATTCAGTCATCAAAAACATTGAAAATAGAAACGAGAAAAGAAGCCTTAATTGGCAGATGGGATTCAACTGCTTACCCAAACAAGCTGTTATTTGGTTTGACATCTGCAGAAAATTCATCCATTCTTTGCTATGTTGTGGTAGTGTAGGACTGTTATTGAATTTGAAGTATTTTGGCGGTCTGCTGACGTTTCTTTCAGTCAAAGCTGTGAATCTACTTGTAGTGATATTTTTGAACTACTGGCTTGTGGGTATTGGTAATTTTTGGTAGGTGGGAGTGGCGGGATGTTCCACTAGGGGATCACATAATGCTTAGAGATGTAATTGTGGTAGGTGAGAACCTGAGAAAGTCACTGGAGGGTCTGTAGGATTGGCAGTAGTATGGAAGTAGAAATTCCTGGTAGAAAAGGCTGCTTTTTTCCCCTTTCTTAAGCGTGAATAACTAACTCTTACGAGTCTGGTGTTAAGAACAAGTGTGTTTCTTGGGATCAAGGATTGATTGGTGTATCCATTTTAGCTAGGTAATAAACGTAGCCCATCTTTACAAACAGGACTTTATACATATATCTGGCATATGCTAAATATTTACCTACTCATTGTGATATTGGCTCCAATTTTGTTGCAGCTGGTTGATGACTTGGAATCGCATTCTAATTGCACGCTGGACCTTGTGAAACGTGGCCAAAATTTTGAATGTCACCTTGTCAAAGAGGGTAAGTGATGCCTATTGGAGAGGGTTGTTTTTGTATGTCTTTCTTGCTCTCATTAATTGCTATTACTCCTCAGCCCTACCTTTTGGAGGACGTGTGATATGTTCATGTATTATCTGGTGTAGAAACAGTTCCAGTTTTCATGCAAGGACATGTTTCCATTTTGATAAATATACCTATGGTTATTTAATAGGATCCTATGCGTATTTTCCTAATTTGGTGGGAGGACACTCAAGAGTTACTTGTACATGCATTTATCTGATTAGCTGTTATTTCCGCAATGACGTTTCCTTTTTTCTTGTTTGGATTGGTCAACAACATAAATATGCTTGTTCGAGGTTCTAGGGCTTGTGTTATTTTGGATGAGCTACAATCATGCTATTGATTGCATTGGTGTGAAAAATTAGAAAAAAATCAGTTTTGTAATGGGCACTCACCTGTGTCAATGTTTATTTATTTTGTTTCGTGATGCATATCTTCTTCTTTGTTTGTTCCCATTTTCCTTCTCTCTTTCTTTCCTATTTTGTCCACTTGTCTAACATGTTCATGGTGGACAACTCTGATGACTGAATGTGGCAATGGATGTCCCTATTTTCCTTGTTTATTGTTGCTGCCACTATGTGGTTATTACTTAAGATGAAGTTAAGGTCTTTGTTTTAATACTTAATACTTAAGTATTGGTTTCTACTATAATCTTGGTTACAGTTATTATTACTGAGGCTTTCTGTTTTGGATTTTGATTAGGAATTAGGAATTTTGTATGAATTTTATCATCATCTTATATGAACAATGAACAAAAGGTTGTTTGATTGTCAGTTACCTTGCAACTTTGTAAAGATAGGTTTCGTTTTTCTGGTTCCAATATCCAAACTGCCCTCTGCTATTTCAATTTAACTGCATATGTTTGTTTATTTTATATTCCTCCATACCCTTCTTTGTGCACTGTTAAGCTTACAGTAGCTGTGTTATCAAAATTGAGTTGTCAAATTTATTAAGGAAAGTGATGAAAAATGTATTTTTTCAACTAAAATGGAAACAAATATATTGAGCATGAATACATTAGCTGTGACAAGAGTACTTAGTTTAGTGTTTGAAGATTATATTCATTTTATTTATTTACCCAGCATGATAATTCTGAAATTTCACTCTTAGATACTCATTTTGCTTCCTTGTTTCCTTTAATAAATTTTTTAATGGTGCTTGTAAATAAAATTGCATGCTTAGGGGCTGTTTACTTATGAGACTATGTTGGATGCGCTAATGTATCGTAGCCTTATGTTTACTTTTCCATGTGAGGGCCTGGAAGTGAATCATGGTTTTTGAGGATGATACAGTCCTACACGGGTTTGTTGAATATCTTCTGTGTTAATTAATGAAAATACCCATGAAAATCATGGGCAGTTTACAATTTAGCCTCTGTTCCCGCACGACAAGATACTGTTAAATCATTCGAATTTTTTGAAAGAACTCTCATCTCCAGCCATCCGAAATCAAATAATTTCTGCTGAACATACCCAGTCCTATCTTCTGCTCGTAAATAACGTGGATAAAGATCTGGGTGAATCAAAGATTCGAAATTTGGATGCAAAAGCTCTGTTTGTCTTCTTCCTTTGTTTCTTTTTAAATTTATTACAATAGGTTTCTTCATGTTTGTTGTTTGTTCTTGCTTCAACTGAAGGTCTTCTTTTGGATATATGTATGTGTGTGTATATATATGTATATATGCACTCATGTAGAACATGATCTAAACGTATTTGTTGCATTTCTCATTTCTAGAAAGTGTATACAGTGTGTGTTTGTCATGTGAAGGAAGAATTTCTTCCCTAGCAGCTGGGGCTAAAGAATTTCTCCATCCCTATACTACTGTTCTCCTGTCAAATCCTTCTGCTAATTTATGAAATTTTCATGGTCACGGGGCTAAAGAGAAGGGGAAATGGTAAAGAAGAAGACAAGAATAGGGAGGTCTTAATTGTGAATTGGTGAAGAAGACGATGACAGGGGCAGAAATATCCATATGAATTGGCTTTACTCAGTTTTGGGATTTTAGTGAAGTTGATTAGGTAATTACATGTAAATGCACATATTGATCCATCAAATATACATGTGATAACAAAAATGACTAATATATAATCCAACTACATATGATATTAATTTGATAATTTAATATCAATACACATTTCATCATGATTCTTCATCAACCATTCTTCATGCCCTTTAATGACGTAAACGGCTCTCAGGTAAAGATTTGGATTAGTTGGATAAAGTTACTGCCATATAGATGCTCCTAAAAGATTCTATTTAGCTCGTTCAATAACTATGGAAATCCACATAAGTGGTTTGGTTTCCTTAACTAAAGCACTTTTTCCAATCTGCCTTTGTAACCCCCCATCCTGTTCCTTCTTTCCTTATTCTACGGATTTGTTAGTTGTGAAAACACTATATCAGTGTAATGCTTGGTTACTTAACCTCAACAACTACCTGATTGCGCGTGTACCCCACTCCCTACACCACATGAACTATAGCTTCTGCATTTGCTGGTTTGAATGTTGTTTTATTGGTGTGTGAACTGTGGTTCTTGGAAAATCTGTTTGCTAATAAAGTTATCACAATTGCCTTGTTAGATGTTGATTCACCTCCAGAAGATGCCTTACTAAGCCGGCTCTTAGAAACTGGTGCAACTGACAGTAGCTCAGCCAGTACGCTTGTGAATCCAACTGAAGAAGATAGAAACACAGATGGTGAAAAGACAGAGAAAACAAAGAACATACTTCACAATATACTGGCTTCTATTGGTGATCTGAACAATTTGAAGCACAGATTGTACACTGCATCTCTTAAGGCAGTCTCGTCTAATGGTGAGACCATATGAAGAATAGGCATATAAATTTTAGTGTGATTTAAAGTAGATCATCAAATTTCTTGTTAGCTTCTAACATTTTATCATAAGTATTGCTCATCCCTCTCTCCCAGCTTCCATCTTCTGTCTGTCTCTCTGTACTTACCAAGCCGTCCATCTATTCATCACTTCTTCCCTTTCTACTCTGTCACTGTAGGACAGAGCGAGAAGGTGGTTTCTTCTGATTTGCGGGATGAGGTCAAGAATTTGAGGATAGCAACCCTCAAGCTTCACTTGAAACATAAATCACTGGCAGGTGAACTGCAGAGGCATAGAGACACAGATGTGAAGAATAAAGCTGACTTGAAGCGTTTGAAAGGTATTCATTTTGTTTCTCCTGAACATCTTTACTTTCTCAGGCAGTACCATTATAAATGAATTGCATTATGTTGGTGCACCCACTATAGTATGCTTCTCATTGTATGGCTTCCTGGTCTAATTACAGTTGCTTTTGGCGTTTGGATTTCCCCTGGCTTGGTATTGAGAATCATTATGTGCATATCCTATGTCCCTCACCTAAAGAACTAATAGTATTTTGGGCAAAACCCTGGTTATTTTGTGACTGCTCAGATGTTTGCTTGTGTTGGTGGCATTCAGTCACTTAAGAGTTGAGATTCTTGTTGGTTGGAGTCTGTTAACTTTGCTACAATTTTTATTTTCTTTATGAGAACAGAATAATAACAAATATTAACTCTTTCAGTAATCAACTCCCAGAATTCGTAAAATTCATTTTGATGTGTCTTATTGCATGCGACTTACTATGATACATGTCCTTCTGTACTGCATATGGATATGAGGTTTTTCTTAAACAAAAGGAGAAAATGTAATTTAGTTATAAGAACTTCTAATGGTCAATAAATCTTTACTCTCCCAAGAATTTATAAACTCTGACGACATCAACTGTATTTTCAATGAGGCCAACTAATGCATTTGTATGGAGCTTTGGAAGGGCCATATTTTTATATTCTAGCTGCTATTTCTGTCCTCTGCTGACTTACAATGTAGATGCTTCATATTTGCAAAGTTGGGTATGCTACTACTCACACGCAAGTTGTTGAAATAATTAATGTCTTTATTAGGCACACTTTGCTACATAAACCAGGGCTTTAAAGTTGGCTTAAACTCCATAAGAGTTCTTTTTGATGTATGTTATTTATGCGGCATTGATCATTTAGTCCTTGCAGAATATCTAATCCATTCCATCCTTCCTATGAAATTACTCAAGGGTAATTAATGATTCAGTTTAAATAGGACTTAAAGATTAGCTAATGATTGAAGAGCATTGGGGAAACTGTTTTAGATGATGTGGTTATTGTTGTTCTTGGTAGCCCTTTTTCAGGATTGTGTCTGTTGTGTTCTCTCTATATTACGGTTAATGAGTTACCATCTAGTTTCAAGTTTTTGAGGGTACTTGAATTTATGTGGATTGTCTTGCATTAAGAATTTATAATTGTCCTTGTAGAACTTAGCTGATAATCTTTTTCAGTGCATGCGCCTTCTGATGCATGTTCAGAAGCTTCTCAGTATTGTAGTTTGTTTGGTTGGCAAAGATAAAGTTTTATTTGATAAAAAAGTAATTCACTTCATATGCCTGCATTCTTTCTTATATTGGTAGTTTTGTAATCTCTTTTTAGAAGAATCACAACAATGAGTTTCAACTTGTCATTGGAGGACTGTACTGAAAATTGTCCTTCAATTGTTTCCAAGATTGTAGCACAATTTTATGGAATTTTGATAGGGAGCATAAAAGGAGTGAATTGATTAAAAAATCAAGTTAAATTTGAAATGTACAAAATGATAAATAAAAAAATTGTTGGTTTTGATAAACTAGAGATTGAATTCTCTACCTTGTCTCTAATGCATGTGCACTTTGCTTCTAATTCATCTTAATTGATTCACTGTAGTTCTATTTCTTTTGCTATCTTTCTGTTCTTCTTTATTGTCCATTAGTTTTGGTTCCTAAGAAGGTACATCCTGGCCCCTATTTCTCGGTTTGTTTGTTTTCTTTCTTTTTGTCTTATCCAAATAGTCACCCTCTTTTCCATTACAAGTAATAGGAAGTTGTAGTCGTTTATTGAATGAAAACCTCTACTTCTTGAAAATGCAGTTGATTATCATCATTGCTTGTTAGTTAATGTAATCATGGATATCTTATTTGATTGCAATCTTGCCAATCAAGATTCTAAGTATATAATTAGCAAAGAAGCACTAAAAAATCCATTTGTCCCATTCCCAGTTGAGAAGTAGAATTTAAAAATGCTGAGAACAAATAACTGAAAAGGATAAACACTGGCTCTGTATGGCATTTTATCTGTCAAAGAATTTTGCTCCAAGGAAGTTATTGCTCATTTCCTGAAGGAAAAAACAACGAAGGAAAAGAGAGATAGCTATTTGTGTTGAATCTCTATCCTAACTTCCCAGTTTGCTTTTCGTATTTGAGTTTCTTATAATATTTTTCTGCGAAAAAGAGTGCCTTGTGATCTGTGGGTTCAGACATGGATCTTCAATCTTGCTGAAACTTTGGTGGCATGTGGGAAGGGGATGGATTATGGCGAAGGAATGGGAGTGTTGCTTCAGTCTATAGTCCCTTCATACTTTACTCTAATTACAACGGAAATGTGATTACTTGAACCCATTGATTATTTCAGTCAACGATGGTCTTGTGTGATTCTTATTTACACAAGTTACTGACATTTTTCTGTTTTTCCATCTGAAGGAGAACTAGAAAGCACGGTCACTGAATTGGAAGAAAGCAAACATAAATTGTCAATTCTAAAAGCAGAAAGAGATGTGGCAAAAGGGGCATTTTTCCCCGTTCTGAATCGAGGAAATAAGCAGGTAACTAGTGATAAAGCAAGGGACAAACAGAGAGATTTGCAAGACATGGAGTCCACAATGAAGGAGCTACAGGTAACTGTATGTTTTGTTTTTCCTTTTATCTATGACGATATGGTGGTAGCTTTGATGTGCAAAAAATGGATGAATGAACTTTTGTTTCTATGCAGGACCAATGTACATCTCGACTGCATGAGCTCAAGCGTCTTCATGAAGATAGGCTGGAAACATTAGGACACTTATCAAATTTGCAGGTTAATTTGTTTCCATTTAGCTTCTTTCCATCCTCACTTTTGTCCACTTTTTGTTATGCATTCCTTCTTACTTCTCTTATTAGCCTGTGAAATTGTGCTTGACAGAGGAATCTGAAGAATGTTAAGTGTATCTGTTCATCCCAAGCATATCTCTTGCTAAAAGATCAACTGGCAAAGGCTAAAGCTGATGTAGCTCAATATCAAGCTCTTTATGAGAAATTACAGGTTATATTTGGTTGGCATTTTCATTTTGCCTTGAAGGGTTTCATTAGTTGTGCTTATCCACCCATCTAACCTCAGGTTGAGAAAGAAAGTCTCTACTGGCGGGAAAAAGAAAGTCACATGAAAAGTGATATAATTGATGTTCTTAATCGATCTTCAGCAGTTGCTGACTCCAGAATAAGTGACTTGGAAGCAGAGATACGGGGATACATCAAAGAAAAAGATCTAATTGAAGCTAAACTGGAAGCAGCATCTAAGGAACCTGGTACAGAGAGTTGAATTTATTGTAAACTGACTCTTGTCCTCATTGTTCCTTCTGTAAGTTTACTGCAGCTCCACTGATTTCATTAATACAGGTAGGAAAGAAATCATTGCAGAGTTTAAAGCACTAGTTTCATCATTTCCTGAGAGAATGGGGAGCATGCAAACTCAGTTAGCTAAACACAAGGAGACTGCTGCAGATATTCATTGTTTGCGAGCTGACGTCGAATCCCTATCTAATATTCTCGGTCGCAAGGTGACATCTGCTACACTTAAATTCATCCTTTTCAGTTAATTCTTTAAGCCTATTGTTTCTATATATTACCTTTCGATATATCTGTGTGAGTGTACAGGCTAAGGAACTGGAGACTTTGACGTCCAAATCAGCTCAGCAAAATGCTGAAATCCAAAAACTGCAAGCTACGGTATGAGCTGTTGCTTGTGTTGTGTAAGGATTAGGATATGTAATACTTATTTGAATTAGGCTAACTTTGATAGGTAATCTTTCTTCATGTAGTAAAATAACTATGGATTGCACTGTTATTTATAATGCGACAATAGATTTAGATCAGGAAGAGATGCAAAGCCCCATATAGTGGTGTCGTACTTTCTTCTGATATCTAGAGACTTATTTCTCCAACAATAGAAAGATTTGATTTCATACTTTCAAATTTTTGATTTGTTGATGCAGATCAGTGATTTAAAGTTAACTGAAAGGGACTTGAAGCTTTTTCTGGAAATGTATGGACACCAATCAATTGATTCAAGGTTAGCATTCCTCAGTGTTGTTTTTATGGAATTTGTATTGGATGTGTTTTCGTTTCTGGTGGGATTCAGCAATTCACAATACTCAAGGAGTAGGACTGAAACAATTGTTACGATTTATGACTATTTGTACATCTTTTCCACACATCCTGGAAAATTCCTTTAGTTCTTCAAGCAAGTTTATGAAAGACCACTTTAATGGAATGCCTATGTTGCTTGCAGGCCATCAGTTGGGATTAAGACCTAAAATCATCTTCCTAGATCTGTTTGAATTAGTTTTGGAGTCTTTGGACCAAAAGTCTAATTGAATAATAAGTTATGTTCATATCCTTTGCTTTTTGAACATTGTTTGTTGTATGCAGTGAAGTTAGTGAAGCTAGAGGTTCTGAGATCAAGGCATGGGCTCATGTTCGGGGACTTAAGTCTTGTCTTGATGAGCACAAGTTGGAGTTGCGAGTCAAAGTTGCCATTGAAGCTGAAGCAAAAGCCCAGCAGAGATTAGCTGCCTCGGAAGCTGAGATTGCTGAGCTGAGACAGAAGTTAGAGGCCTCTAAAAGGTCTATTCCTTTTCTTGCCAACATTTGCTTAACAATCTTCTGTAAATTTTTTGTTAGCAATGCAAGTCAAGCATGCTTGGGGCTTTGCCACTTTCTGGTTTTCATTTGCAGCTGCTGCCGCTTATTCATCTGTTTGTGCTTGAGTTTTTGTTAAGCATCTTTCACTCCAATGGATAGTAGAAGCTCAAGTTCTTTGCTTATGAGATTTTATGATGGCATTAAGAATATATTTTCCTAATATTATAAGAAGTAATGTTGTCTAATTACCTGTTCCTATTCGGGGAAGAACTGATCTTTTACTTAGTCAACATAGCTGCTTTTTACCCCTAGCCCAAATATACTTTCGAGTTGTTTTTCCTCTGTGGTCTCATGAAGAAATCAATCTTTTCGTGTGAGCTACCTTTTGGAGTTATCTTTGTATATGAAAATTCATGTATCTCTTCCATCTCCACATGATGGAATATTTTTGTTGCATTTTTACTGCTGAGTTTGCGCTGAATTCTGGTTACAGACACAAATTAACCAAAAAGCCATGGTATGTTTACTAGGTGACATGAATTACTAAAGCCACTAAATTTGCTTTAGGCATAAGATGAGGAAGCATATATAGAATTCGACATGCATAAAAAGCCGTTTAGAAGTCCTAGAATGGAACATTATATTAGGCATTGCATGTCAGAATTAGGCATGGAAATAGGCTTGGCTGGGCTAGGCTTTGACTTTAATAAAAAACTGTTTATTAAAAAGGCGAGGTCTATTATGCAATGATAGGTTTTTTTTTCTAATGGTTAGGCCTAGCCTTTTTAATAAACCCTAAAGCCATAGCCTGACTTGAAAGCCTACTTAAAAGCTTGTTTTCTACTAAGGTTTCAATTAAATCTAATCACAGAAATCTAAATTTTTAATATGATTGAACTTTTAATAGACCTTGGTAAGAAATAATCAAAATGATAAATAACAAATGTATAACTCTGAAAGTTCAAATTTAAGTATAAAATAATATCTTTTTAACGAAAAGCAATATTAAACAATATAACAAATTCCATAAATGACTAATTATAGAATTCAAACACAATTAGCCATTTATTATTATATCTTTATTATTGTACTTTTTTATGTGAAGAAGGATAAATGGGCTGGTTTGTTAGGCTTTGCAAGTTTTAAGAAGAGCCTAAGTCTAGCCTATTTAGTTTAAAAAAGGCTACTTTTTGAGCCTTAACTTGGTCTTTTTATTAAATAGACTAGGCCTAGATAGGCTATTAGTAGGCTAGGCTATATGCCCTGATAAGTAGCTTGGCCTATTACCATCCCTAGTCAGAATTATGGTGGAAGAAAAAGGTCTACTAAAGAGATAAATAACACAGGGACCGTAGAGAAGTTAGAATCATGCAATAGTAAGGGTAGTTACAAATGAATTGGTGTTGCTTGGTGGCAGAGGATAGTGGCCAGACATGAGGGAGAGTTTAGTGTAGATTGGTCAATTGCATATATTTCATTGACAAGGCATGCAAATACAGATGCTTTAGAAGGTTTTTTAATGTCTTATTGCTGCCCGGGAATAGCAAGCATACAATTTGCCTGGAACAATCAGTGAATATTCTAAAATCTTTTTCCACCGCTCTTGCAGGAAAAAAGCAAGACTTTCTGATGTCCTAAAATCCAAACATGAAGAAACTGAGGCTTATCTGTCGGAGATAGAGGTTTCTACTCAACCAAATTTTCTAGACATGGATGGCTTTCTATTATGCATCTTAAATTAGACTAAGTGATTGGTCTTTATCTGCTGCAGACTATTGGGCAGGCATATGATGACATGCAGACTCAGAACCAGCAGCTTTTGCAGCAGATCACCGAGAGGGATGACTATAATGTAAAGGTTATAACTCCCTCGATCCTTAATTTTAGCTGGAAACCCTAAAACCAACTTTTTGCATGTTTGACTTCAATTTGTCAATTCAGTATTCTAATGAGACCAAGTATTGATCATTTCACTTCTAAATTTGGTGTTTCTATGCGACTATAAAAAGGGGAAGAACTAGGTTCTTAGACCTTTTTTTGAAAGCGAACATGTTTTGCGATTCCTATAAAGCCCATAGTTCTGTCAATGTATAGGAGAAACTAATTGAACACAATACATTTCAACATAAATTTCTACCACAGTAATCTGTTTGCGGAAGTTAAATTCATATAAATCTCTTTTCTTCTCCCTGTTTTAGTGTTGGATGCAAGATGACTTGATCAACCATGGACATAAATCCACATTTATTCTTCATGCAGCAAATTATCTAAATTGTCTACTGCCAAATACATATTATATTTGTTAAATAATTTTTGGATTTATGCTGCTTCTGGTTACTAGGATCAACAGTTTCATATTTGTTCAAATCTAATGCTTAATAGGATTAACTAATGGACAGCTATCTGATGCTTATTTGCTGGGAATTACTTTATGTTGAAATATATCTCAGACTGTCATATTACCAAAGGAAAAATTTGGAAAAAACTTGCGTTGTCTCAGTATTTATCTTGCTTCCCAGAAGCTTTTCCTAATCCTTGCACTTGTTTTTTTGATCAATTCCAGCTTACTGGAATATTTTTTTCTGTCTTATAGGGTTGAGCATTCTCATTTTCTGCTGCTACCAATCTGTGCTTGTTTATTTTCTCATGCTTATTGTAGTCTGCTAATTATCTTTGAGAACCTTTTCCGTTTGGGTGAATACCCTGTTAAGATTGTAGAAAATATAGTAGCAACTCTAACAGATTCATTTCTGTAGATGATCGTTTGGGATCGAGTTTCAAGCATTAATTACTGATGTTCCGCATCTCTGGACTAGTCCTTGATAAAGTTTCACCTATACCTCTTTTGTCGTATCAACATTTGGTAGTGTAATCTTACAAAAATGTATTTCTACCTTGTTATTTGATATAAGAATTAGAAACATACACACAAGGGAAAAGGTTAATACTCCTCTCTATCCCAAATTCATGATTTTCATTTTTCTGTCCTTTGGAACATCCCAAAATAAGATGTTACTTTCTAAAGTAGAAATTCTTTATAAATAACTTATCACTGAAAATAATGATGTGACAACTCTTAACCACTACTTTTGATGCAATTTTGTAACTATACATAGAATTACCACTTTTTTAACTCGTCTACAGCTCTATGTCCAGTCAAACTAGGAACATAATATTGGGTGGGTGGAACTATGTTGCAATAGGTTTGGAAAACTTGTTTTGTCATTAATGGTAAAGTAAGACATTTTCGAAATCATCTCCTTTAGTTTAGACCAAACATAGCAAGAGAGAATGGAGATGCAGCAAGAAAGCTGGATTTTAAAGAAAGTGTAACCATCCTACGTTTTGCATTGTTAGATGCATGTGCTGAGAATGGTTTTATTTAATGGATGACTTTTGAACGTATAGTTGAGTCAATTTTGTTTCTGTTTCAGCTAGTTTTAGAAGGTGTGCGAGCTAGACAGATGGAAGATGCTCTGCTTATGGAGAAGCGAATGTTGGAGAAAGCCGTACAGCAGACCAAGAAAACTGTTGATTTTTATGACTTCAAAGCTGGTAGAATTGAGGATCAGGTAATATGAGTTGCACATGTAGTATCAAACACTATAACTGGTCATACTAATGATCTTTATGCTGCAGTTGAAAGCCTACTCGGATTACATGCAGAGAGTCACTGAAGATGGAGTCCAGAATGTTGCTGCTCTAGAAAATACCCAAAGAAGACTACTAGATGTGAGGAAGTCTTCTCAACAACTGACGGGCGCACTTGAAGAAGCACAATCCCAGGTTGACAGGAGTCGAGCATGTCTTGCTGAGCTGCAGATAGATCTAGAGAAAGAAAGGTATTAGAAATTTTGGTAGTTCTCCTTTCCATTTCGTATGAAGGCTGCTTACTTTCTTCCTGATTTCTTCCTTCTAGGTATGAAAGGAAAAGAGTAGAGGAAGATCTGGACACTTTGAGGCGGAAGGCTCAAGCACTAAAATCGCAAGCTGAGGGTTCTTCTGTAGCTGAAAAGCTTAAGCAGGAGCTCAGGGAATACAAGGAAATTCTGAAATGCAGTGTCTGCCTTGACAGAAGAAAAGAGGTGTGTTCTTAATTTGACTTGTGTGAGAATGTCAATTATTTATTGTTATCTGTAAGAATATGCAGTATCTTTCAAGACCTCTTGCAGTTGTCTTCCCCTTCATTTTTCTTTATTTTGCTGTTGTGGACACTGGGCAATAGGCATAACTAGGTCTTCTATTCCACATTCTTCAACTTCAGGAAGACTTTAAATGATATCTCTGTCAAAAAGATTGTTGGAATTATACGATATTTTAAAATCTTTCTTTAGGATGAGAAAGGCATCTGTTCGCCTTACTGGTTCTTCAAGTTCTGTTGTAAAAGTATACAGGACTTCAAGACAAATACAATTATAGGACAAGTTGGATTTAATGCGCTGTATATATTTCCTTTAGTGGTTTTCTATCTCTGGTCAATGATAACGTTGTTTCTGAATCTTTTGTATATTGGTGAGGAAGTTCATGTTCTCCTTAGATATTTAGCCAGGAGAGTACTGTAGTTAAAGTAGCTAACAAGTTCTTTTTTTCCAGGTGGTTATCACGAAATGCTACCATCTATTTTGCCATCCTTGTGTACAAAGAATTATTGAAACCCGTCATCGCAAGTGCCCAGTTTGTGCTGCAAGTTTTGGGGCTAATGACGTCAAACCTGTATACATATGATCTCCTGGCATTGATTCTTGCACCTCCTTCATCGGCCCATATGAACCAGCGGTTGGTTCTAAGGATGATGTTTAAGATGTACCATATGCTTATCAATCCGCTCTGATCCAAAAAAGGACCACATCGGAATTAATAGAGGTTCTTTCTCAAAAACCAAAAATTAGCATGGATTTGCTGTCTCTGGGTTTAGATGCTGGATCAGAATTTTTGGTTTTTATCCTTTTTACAGTATTTATGATTCCCCCCACCCCCACCCATTTGATTGCTCCATGCAATACATTTCAACTTGCTATTTGCAGATTGAAACCAGTTCTGTTCTCCAGATGGAGGTTTTGGGAGTGAATAAAATTATGATGCAAAGCCCCAGCACAGTTTTCTGAGTCTGTATGAATTAGGGAGCTTTATATGATTTTGGTCTTAGGTTGTTTCATGCTTTTCATGTACAGAAATTGTCAAATCTCTATTCTTGTTGCCATTGTGGAATGTAAGTTGATCTTGGAGAAACATTGAAAATGTAGCCTTTCATATATTCATATACCCTTTTGGATAATTGATCTTCTTGAGGGGTTGCAGACACATTTCTTTCTAAATTTTCGCGCTTGTGTTTGTCATGCATCCTGATCATCTGCCTTTAAAACTGATCATCTGCCTTTAGTTTAATGTGGGGTTGGTGATTGGCTGGAAAGTGTTCCCTAGGAATCAAGGAATTTTTGGTACATTATATGCATTTATGATTCATGTCAGAATTGACATTGTTGAAAGGTATGGTATTCTATTTGCTCGTAGCTCTTGGTTTTATGGACTTGGTCATGGGGTATGTGTGAAGGGTATACTATTGAAAGGTATTCTATTTGCTTGTAGCTCTCGTTTGATTTTGGATAAGCAAATTTTGGTTTTCTTTACCTTGTGATGGACTTGGTGGAGGGGTACGTGCGTTGAAAGGTATTTTATTTGCTTGTAGCTCCTTTTTGATACTGGATAAGCAAATTTTAGTTTTTGTTTTCCTTGTGACGGATTTGGTGGAGGGGTGCATGTCAATAAGCCCTTCCTCTCTTCTCGAGTTAGTTTAAGCCCTATTCTTTGAGCTTTTTGATTGTATATTCTCGGATACAAGGGTATCTCTTTCTAATGTTTTATGAGGGCTAGTTGTTTTGCTTAAAGCTGCCAGTATAGATATAGATATGAAAATGTACGCATATCAAGAACTCATTAGGGTTCGAATCTCAAATTTGACACATTATAAATTTGAAGTGATGTCACTGACCAATTAGTCACTCGGCTAACCAGAATGCGACTTGATGTTTTGCATGTGTGAGTTTCATTTTTCATGTTCCTTTATAAAAATTTTTTGAAGCTCTTGTTAAGGGTAGGTATCCAAAAAACCTTGGGACCAATTTATGATTTGGCGAAACCCGAGGGAAGGTATATGTAACCCATTCATTTATACTGTGTTGGCTTGCAGCACAATTAGGAGTTACATATGGTCCACACGCACCTACCCCCATCTAAGGGGGAAAATGAATGATATCTCCAATTATTTTTCATGCACTTAATATTTCCGAGCGATGTGGTCTTTTAATTCCGATGGTAATTGATCACGATATGTTTTAAAGATCAAAAGCAAGTTTTGGACAGATATCCAGACTCCTCCGAGGTCTTGTCGTGGTCAAGCCATTGAAGAGTGACTTGAGTACAATAAAATCTTGAGTTGATATTTATGATTTTCAATTTTAATATAAAAAGGTAAATGATAAAAGAAATATATCGAAATAATTGGAAGGTTTACGACTTTACACAAAACCTTGGATATGTTTAATTAGTACAATCATGTTTGTTTGGAGCTAAAATTGTTTGTATGGATGATGTGAATATAGTGACTTTACATTGGGTGGCATGATTGAAATTCTATTACCGTAGATGTAAAATTAGTTAGTTTAAATATAACTTGACAGATAAGTAATTATCAGATTCTATAAAAAGTCGATAATTACAGACCGCAAGTAGAATTAAAATCACAATATTAGTCTCTTCCCTAGTTCCCACTTCTATGCTTCTATTGAAAATCAAATCACATAATATGGGTCCTGGCTACAATGATGAAATTGCCCTCACAATTTAAATTGGTTGTTAAAATATGTTAGGATTCGTGACGTTTTTTATAGGTTAGTATAACCCGTTATTTTGAACCTTTTTTTTATCCACCTCGTCTTAATCAAATTGTCATGTAGGACTTGATAAAACAAGCTTATTTGTGTTATTTAGGCATTTGCTGATTTTTTATTTAAATTATCATCGTAATTCTAGTCTTTTTTTTAAAAAAAAATAAATTTTTTAGTTAAATTTCTGCATTTTATACGAATATATAGTGTCATATGGATCTTGAAATTGACTTATCTTGACGACCTATTGTACGACCAAAATCAATACTCAATTTATGACAACAATTTTCTTAGAACTACAAATGAATATTAGAGACATGATGATTTGGTGGTACTTGAAAAATCTCAATGGGCACAAGTTAAGTAGCATCATATTCTCGAGATGAGTAATAATATAAACATTTACTCAAATGATATTCACATGACCAATATATACTCTATTAAAACATGCGCGCGCGCGCACACACACATAGATATGGGGTATTGATGAGGGGTTTTTTAGTATGATGGGCTTTTGGATTTCAACTTGAAGAAATGGTTCGATAAAAAAAAATAGAATTTGAAGATGTGAGTTGGATATTATAGCTATGGAATAAACGTCAGGTTAGCTCAGAATGTCATTTGCTATGATCCTCTGATAATTAAGCCAATATTTCGACCTAAGAATAATTGAGCAGAGTAACAATTCAAAAAGATTATAAAAGCTTACCATTACTTTAGATGGCTGAAGTATTTATAGTATTTACTTGGGAGTAGAAAGACAAGTTTTTTCCTTGATTTGTTTCAAACACTGTCCCCATGAGTAGAGGCAATTTAGGTCCTTTTGACTTAAGCCAGAGCTTTACAAATTGCCAGTTGGTCGGAGAGGAAATCCGTACTGCCATTAATGCGGAGGTGATGCGCCGTCAAATTAATTAATGCCGATAGGCTAGTTGTTGAAACGCATTTAATACGGATGAGATAGGTGATAGAAGCCTCCATTAATGCTCTTGCTTTATTATTGTCAACCTCTGTGGTCGAAATGTGGGTACCCGTGCTTTAAAGATGTTCTATTGGACTTCCCATTGGGCTTTTGGCCTTGTAAGTTGGGTAGGTTATAGGCCGGTCCATTGGGCATGTTGGACAAATCCATATCAGGTATATTTTTGAATTTTTTTAGAAACTTTGAGGATAAATTTTATGAAACAATTTACGTACAAACAAAAAAGAAGAAATTGCACATTTAATTTAGTTTTGGATGGATAAATTGCCGGTATAATCACAAAAAAAGCAAATTTTTCATAAAATTTCGATTAAATTCTTGATAAACTTTGTTTTTTTTGCTAGTTTGGCGTTAGTTCTTGGATATAAAAAGTAACCCAGATCCCGTTAATAGTAAGTGGTCCAACAGTGGTCCAGGTTAGGTTATCCTTGACTTGTGGTGCGTGATTGGTTCAGCCGGGCTTCTCAAATTTATATGCTGCGAAAGTGATAGCGTTGGCTTGTTATGCCAACCCAGCCAGATATATCACTTTTGACCGTACAACGCCATTCATTGCATTCCTATTCTTAAGGTACGGGCGAGCAATTAACTTATTGTTGCATCCTGCGCGTTTGAAAAATGGGCTGTGGCGGGTTGCTCGTGGGACCAAATGTCTATTTCGAATAGTTAGCTGGTTGGGGGATGCATCCAAAGGTTTTAATGAGTTGAATTTGAATTGAATCAATTATTTTTAAATATAAATTTAATTATCAAAATTTATATTTTAATTCGACTCGATATGTTATAAAATTTTTATTAGTCAATATTATATTCGAATTGTATGAATATTCGAAATCCGATAAACAAATGCAATGCGATTTACTATATATTGTTTTTTCTTTTTCCTCTAATTTTGGATTGTATAAAAATATTGTATTTATAAAGTAAATTTACGTTATATTTGAATTTCTAACAACTTTTTATTATATATTAACCCAAAAGTTAAATATTTGAATACTAAACCCCTATTTCACATTATATTAATGTATAGGTGAATTATTATGTATTATTACATTTGACATTTTATCAGTATTTTTCTTATTTTTTAGGCTAAAAACTCAATGTTAATAGTATAATATCGACGTTAATATATATTAGGTCAATATAATAAATAAATAAATAAATAAATAAATTTTATTTTAAAATCTTTATTAATATTATATATATAATATTAATTTAATAAAAAAATTATTAAAATTTGGATTCAAATTTTTAACTAATCGAATTGCATAATTTTATATTTAATTTACTTATTTTAAATTACCAATATTTATAATTCAAAAAGATCTATTAAATATTTTAATTAAATAAAAATTTTAAAATTCAAATTAATCGAATTAAAATCTAATTGATCGACAACACTTGATATATCTTTCCCACAAGAACCTCAAAGGATTAGCCTTCTGTGAAGTTTTTAATGTGGACATCGATTTTGATTCCAAGTGGCAAACGTTACATTCATGGAGTACGATGAGAGGAGAGGTCCCTTACCCTGACCGATACGATTGTCTGTTCACTTTCAAGACAAAAAGTTTGAAAAGTTGTCGTGGCGGATAAGCTCTCTTTGTCCCCTCACCAAAATTTAAGAATTGATCGACATAGCAATTTTCTTAATTTGAATATATAAACTTTCTTATACTACAAAGTGTTCGTATTGAAGATGGGTATTTGAGTGAATTACATTCATATCTCTTGAGGTTTGATCTAATTATTAAAAAAAATCTTATTATTTTGAGAATTACATATACGTTTTGAGCTTTGAAACTAAAATGCAACGTCGACGAAATAATAAGAATTAATAATTGGGAAAACTTATTACATTAAATTTAATAACTTTGAAACTAAAATTACAAAATGTAACTTTTTTATTTTTTTTCCTTTTGTTTTTAATTAATTAATTATTTATTCTATCAATAAATAAATTTAATTAATTGTTTTAAAAATATTTTTTTATAATATTGTGAAGTATGTAATTAAAAATATTAATTAATTAAGTATGTTTTAGAATATGAATTAATTAAAGTATTAGTTGCAAATAAGTCCTTAAAGAATTTGAATTTCTTACAATACCAACCTTAAGGGTGTTTTTGTCCACAAGAAAAGGTCACATTTGGTAAAAAATGAGGTCAATTATCAGAAGGGCATTTGTGAAATTTTATTTAATTTTTTTTAATGGTGATTAGTCAAAACCCTAATGTTGGCTAATGGCTGGTTTAAAACATTGGATGGCGACAAATGTCGGGAGATAATATGTAATTTTTAAAACAATAAATTTTTTTGATAATTAGACCAAATTTAAGGAAGTATGAATGTAATTTGCCCTAGATACTATAATGAGGGGAAGTCAATCACTGCATCATTATCAAAATACGATCAATTATTGAATCTCTTCTATTAGAAAATTAGTTGATTCACGAATTGATATGCAAGTAGATTAATCTGCCGCAAAAGGCAATGGCTATATCAGCTAGATTAATCAAGTCGTCTCACTAATTATTGATATTCAAAAATTATAAAAATATTAAGAAATGCAAAGACCAAATGATATATGGTCGAGCTAAAACTTATAAAATTATCAATCAAAGTAGTTATGTTCCTCTAGTAAGCGAATTAATTATAAATAAATATTATTGACAAATCTAAATTTAAGAATGTCGAACACATAC
>JACGDI010005681.1:215025-238102 GCA_014898725.1 Jacaranda copaia
GTACTTGACCCTCCAGCTCTTAGCAGCATCACATACTATTATTTATTTCATTTTTTATTATTCAAACTGGACATCCTAATTCCTTGAATACAAGGTTTCAATCACATCACTCCATGCATGTCCAAAAATTATTAAAAACGACTTTGATATTCCAAGCCAAGGGCAAAAGCTAAAACGTACTTCCAAAGTATTATTAGTCATGATAATTTTTTGGTCCAAATTTTGCCTTTGGTGTGGCTTAGAGGTTATGTATACATCTATGGACCGTGGCCATCCTTAGAGAAGTTGTGGACAAGTGCTTACCTAGGATTCTTTCAATCTTTTGGAAACATTTTTCCATGTGGCTATTGTCCATTGATACATGTGTGTGAGTGAGACTTGCTATGATCATTTGTTGTGCTTGTCTGGAATCTCGAATGAAGTAAAATATCTATTGGGAAAAATTGTAATCATTAGTCCTTTTATTTATTCAATAATTAATTCAATACTTTTTCACCAAAATTAGGTAGCATGACAAGAAGTTTGGAGCACTGATCAACAATTATTAGAGTACTATTTATCTTGTTTTAGTATGTGTCTTTATGTGGAAAAGTTTCAATGTTAATCAATCCTTTTGTAAGATGAGCCCACATCACATATATGAATCAAAGTGGAAAAGAAGTTAATTATAACAAAAAGGCTGTAAAAAATTCGACAAAGTAGTTCCAAAACTTTAATTTTGTTTGAGTATAAGTAGTGGAGTTAATGACCATCTGCATGTCACGTGTCATTTGTCATTCTAAAATCGTGAAACACATAAAATATGGGATCATATATATATATATATATATATATTTGTTTATTTTTAAATTAGCCAAGGATTGTTTCCAATATGATCTAAGTATCTCCTATGGCTTCCAACCCACCTTCAGTCTAAGGTTAGAATTGGTGTAATTGAGATTGTTTGGACCCCTACGTTGCCCCTGTTAGGGTCATCGACCTATACAACTGAGCTTGGTTAATATACTTGCAAACCCACTAATTTATTTTTCTTAAAATTTTCAAAACTTCTATCGATTTATTTCTGAAGGGATAGAGAACTTGTTGTTGTGATTGTGCTACTAGAAGTTCTGAAAAAGTTGTAATAAGAGAACCCTCATTTTAGAATGAACTTATCATTTAGATGATGTCAACAGTTATTTGCTGGACACATTTAAAAATATTGTTGAAGTATAGAAGACTATATAAGCTATGTGCAAGTAATTAAATAAATAGATCAATAGATAAATAGAGACAAACATAATTAGCTAGACTAGCTTTACATAAATGTTGGGGAAATTGGTTGTCTATATTTATACTACTCCAAGTAATAAAGTTCCGCTACACACAGAACCCCATTTAAATACCAAATTTCTTTTAGTTTTCTCAATGGTTAAAAATAGGGAAGATGGACTAGATTTGAAAATAATCAAATAAAAGGGGCCATTTTTTAATTATAGTTAAAGAACAAAAACCAGCTGTATCAAACTAGCGAAGATCAAAAAGACAAAAAAAAAGGAATCAATCACTACAAAAATTAACCTAATTAAAGACAATAGCAGCAGAGCAATTAGAATCATATGTTACATCTTACAGGCAGGAAAGTACTTTTGAAACTAAATCTATAATTCTTTTTCTTCCTTAATGCAATAACTATTTGCCAATGTTTTCATAGAGATCTACAAAATAATCTTTGGCAGATTCTAAGTCCAGAATTTGCAGTTGTCATCCACATCTAATTCAGTGCAGTTTCTCTCGTTATATCAGCCTCTCAAAAAAGTTAAGGACCCCAAGAACGAGAATTTAACTTTTTTTGTTCTTTCTTTCTTTTTCCTTTTTTATTTTTTCATCTCTCTCTCCCACCTCCCACCTCCCACTCCCACTTTCACTTTGTGAAAAACCTATATCTTGTCATGAAGACGTTAACAAAAGCAAAATCTCAACGAGGGGACAAGGAAGGTTTGGTAAAGAACGTGGTATGTCATAATTTTACTAAAGTCGAAAAAATAAGAGGTAAATAAGACAAAAATTAAAGTATATCTATTTTTGTGAAGTATATATTGGTTACAAAAATATTGGCCAAAGTAAAATTTCGTTGAGGAGACCAGATTTGGAAAAGTACACGGTATTGTCATAATCTAATAAAGTTGAAAATATAAGAGGTAAAATAAGACAAAAGATACCTTATATATGTTGTAAAGCGGACATATTGTCAAGAAGACAATAATACAAGTAAGATTTTAGTGAGGAAACAAGAAAGATTTGGTAAAAAATGTATTATGTAATAATTTTTAGTAAAATAAAAACACAATAGGTAAAACTCCGTGTGTACTTTATAAAATATATATATGACCAGAAAAAATTTCAACAAAAACAAAATTGTATTTAGGAGACAAGAATAGTTTGACAAAAAAATACGGTATGTAATAATCTTAATAAAATTAAAAGTATAGGAGGTCGAATATAATAAAACTCGTCGTATTTAAAGAAAGAAAAAAAAAGGACAATTGTACATGATAATGATATTTTCAGGATTGAATGTGATTAGCCAACCACCCTTGCCCAAATGACCAATAGAAAATATTCACGAATATTTAGTGTATATATATGCCAACATCTTGCTATTGGCTCTTAATGCATGTTGCATAATTGGTTCAAATTAGGAGTTGAAATCTCTTGATTGTATAATCAAAGATTGACGACGCAAATTAAAGACTCTAAGTTCAAATCCCAAAGAGATTTAATTAAAAGCCTAAACAAATAACCACATATAGGGTTCCATGAGTAATATATATATATATTAGTCGAGAAGTTTATGGCACAATGGTATAAGTCTCCCACATAATATAGAAGATTAAAAATTTTAGTTCAAATGAGTTCTGATGTGCGTGCGTCTGTGTAAATTATAAAATATATATATATATATTAAATTAGGACATCTTAATAATTAGAATTTTGAATAGTGTTTGAGAAATTAATTAATGACCACCAATCTAACACACATTATGTTAGAGCAGCCGCCGACCAATCATGTAGATTTTGTCCCCCCCGCCCTCCTTGATTTTTCCTGATGTAATATTAAATCTTGGGATTATGGTGCCAATTCGTAATTTGATTGGCAAACAAGACATTCTTAAGGAGCTATGGATAGACTCATACAACCAAATAATTGGTCAAGACTTTAATTGTCATGACGTGGCACAGTCTTTGTAATAATGTGATTGATTGACTTTTTTATACTACATACACTGTGGGTCAACTTGTTTGTGAATATATGACTTTCTCAAAATCAAATAATGCTATGTATTGAAGAACCCTGGGAGAAATAAAAATATAAATATTTAGGATTTTCAACTAGAAAATATTTAGGTTGGAAAACTTCAGGATATTCCCTGCACTGTTGGGTAATTAATGCTGCAGATCTTGAATACAGATGGGAAAAGCAGAAAATCTGCTCCCCCCACCCAAAAAAACACACACACGCGCGCGCGCGCACACAGTTAGGTCATCTCTAATCCTGGATCTATTTCATGATTTATTTTTCTGCCACATAAGCAAAAATATTATTTTAAAAATGTAGCACCTCAAATAGTATTCCCCTTCTCCAACCCAAGATTCTACCTTTTATATAATTTTAATGTGCATAAACATTATTTTAATATATTTAGACTAATCTATTTTTACCTTTTTTATATTTATATTTTTGTTAATTATTAATTAATTTTAATTTTAAAAAGTATTTCAAAAAGGAGGAAATTAATAATTGAAAAAAATTATTTTGGTAAGCAACTTATCAAAAGGTACATACTTGAAGCCTGAAGAAAAAAAACAATACAAATAAATTTATAAATCAGTACAATTTAGTTATCAAGTTTTGATGATATAAACTTTCTTATATATAATTTTACACTTAAAATTTTTAAAATATATGAAATATTTTTTTTTGAAATCCGGATTCATCTTTTTGACTATTTGTATTTGGTGCAGTCATTTGATTCGATAACCAAAATAGTAAGCAATAAAAAAGACTAATGGCTTGTTTGTCTATCTACAGCCAATCTACGGCAGAAGAGAAGGTTAACAATTATTTATTTTAGTTAAGAATTCCTCGTCTCCTATTTTTGGACAAAAGAAAAAAAAGAAAAGAGGGGGTGTGGGGAGAAATGACAAGAACATATTAGAACATCAACTTGGAAGAGATGTTGGAGGCAGGAGTTCATTTTGGCCAAGGTACTAGGAAATGAAATCCTAAAACGGCACCTTATATCTCTACAAAGCGTAAAAGTATTCATATTACAAATCTTAGTAGAACTAATTGTTTTTTATCCGAAGCCTGCGATTTGATTTTTGATGCAGCAAGTAGGGGTTTGATTGTTGGTACCAAAAATAAAGCAGCTGATTCTGTAGCACGGGTTGTAATAAAAACCTGGTGTCATTGTGTTAATAAAAATGGCTCGGCAGGATGTTAATGAATTGGTCCACCACAAAAATGAGGCTTCATAAGTTCAGGAACTTGAGAATGGAACAAAAAATGGGAAGACTCAACCGTCTTCAGAAAAGAGAAACAACTATGGTGAAAAGACAATTATCTTGCTTGCAAACATATCTGGGTAGAATTAAATACATGATAGGGTTATCCGATATTGTAATCATCATTGTTAAGTATGAAGAATATATGGCCTTGCTAGAGTGTATCACTTTGAAAATTCCAATAATTTGTTTAATAGGTACAAATTGTGACCCCGATCTTGCAAATATTTCGATTCGAGCTAATGATGACGTTATATCTTTAATCTACTTAATTCTTAACAAATTAGTATTCGCAGTTTGCGAGGGCCATTTTAGCTATTTAAGAAATCCTTAATTAATAATAAGATAAATAACTTTTATTTCAAAATTCGATAATTTATGAAATTGATTATTATTTATGAATTTTTTTAAATAGATAAATATAACTGGGAATATTCTGTGATTTGTTTGTATTCAAAATATCTGATTCAAATAGACAAAGAGATGGTTGAATAAAAATAATTTTTTTTTAAAGTTCAATTTTTTTAGAGGGCAATATGAATGTGCTATCATGTTCCATCAACACACTAAATGGATTGTACAATATAACTGGTGTGGAAGTAGGCCAATATTTCTATTGGCAAATAGGGGGTTTCCAAGTCCATGGTCACGTACTTATTACTTCTTGGGTTATAATTGCTATCTTATTAGGTTTAGCTACTATAGTTGTTCGGAACCCACAAACCATTCCGACTGGGGGGTTAGAATTTCTTCAAATATGTTCTTGAACTCATTCGAAATGTGAGTAAAACTCAAATTGGAGAAGAATATTGCCTTTGGGTTCCTTTTATTGGAACTATGTTTCTATTTATTTTTGTTTGTAATTGGTTAGGAGCTCTTTTACCTTGAAAAATCATAGAATTACCTCATAAAGAGTTAGTTGCACCCATGAATGATATAAATACTACTGTTGCTTTGGCTTTACTCAATTCAATGGCATATTTCTATGTAGGTCTTACCAAAAAGAGATTAAGTTATTTTGGGAAATATATTCAACCAACCCCGATCATTTTACCCATTAACATCTTAGAAAATTTCACAAAGCCCTTATCACTTAGTTTTTAACTTTTGGGGAATATCTTAATGGTTGAATTGGTAGTTGTTGTTCTTGTTTCTTTAGTACCTTTAGTAGTTTCTATCCTTGTCATGTTCCTTGGATTATTTACAAGTGGTATTCAAACTCTTATTTTTGCAACTTTGGCCGTGGCTTATATAGGTGAATCCATGGAGGGGCATAATTGAAATAGTTCTTTTTTTTTTTTTTTTATATCTTTTAGCTTAGTGTAAAGCAATGTATGTCCGGCTTAAGATGATTTACTTAAGGAATAGAAATATACAAGACTCTATATATGATAGAAAGCAATGGAAACATAAAAAATAAAAAATTATGTCATTAGAGAGTTGTGAAAAAAAGAAAAAGGAAAGAGATCTAAAAGATTTTTTTCCTAAAATTCTCCTTTCGTCCACTTAATATCCTACCTTTCCTAGATGAATATTCACTTTTTATTATATTGGTCAACCAATCTTATTTGTCAAATCATAAATAAGATATATGTTTATGATGTGTGATTAAATAAAAAATAGGAGAAAAAAATTCTACTTTACCGTTGATTTTATTCAACAATTGAGCAAAAGAAAATATTAAGAAATAATAAATTGCATGAATCAAAATATATAATTGTATATATATATAAATTAAAATTTACTTATAAATTAATACATAAATTAATGTAATTTTTGAAATTCTTTACATTAATTAAAATAAATTAAATAAAAAATATAAAAAATAATAAAATAAGAAATGGAACATTTCGTCAAGGTTCCATATTTGGAACCATGGAACCTTACCGAAGGTTTCAAATTTAGAACCCAAATAGCATTTGGATTGGAGCAACCTAAGTGATACTTGGGGTGCTAATTCCACAAATAGTACCCCAAATGGAATCATGTTGGAGATGCTCATAGTGAGAGCAATATTTTGAATTCAAGACCACTAGGTCTTGAATTCGAGTTTGATCACTAATATTAAGTAGAGCTACAATTGAGTCAAGCCATGTGTCGAATTTGGGTTTTGAGTTAGGGTTTAATTAGATGAAAATTCGAGTTCAACTCGATTAAATTTAAATTATCAAACGACCAAACAACTAAAAATTCAAGCTCAAGTTCGAAGTCAAATAAATTAATAGTATTATAATATATATTTATGAACAAAATAAAGAAAAATATTTGAGCCTTAAATTTAAATGCAGTCGAGTTGAGATTAATTGAAATAGAGATCAAACTTGATTTGATTCAATTAGACTTGAACTTGAAACAACTTAAACTGAACCCATGAGACTCGTGAGTTGCTCGACTCCTTTGCACCCCTTATATTAAGAGTGTGCATTTGATTAACCGAAACTTTTTATTTTCCAACGTGACAAATCAAAAATCAAACTGAACCTTATTTGGTTCGGTTGGATTTTTAACCGAATCTTGCCGATTTAGTTTTGATTTTAACCGAACTAGCCAAATTAGTTTGGTTTTGATTCGTTAAAACCGAAACTGGGCTGGTTTAACCCCACTTCCCCCTTCTTTGCTTTTTTTTTTTTCCCAAAAAAAAGCAATTAATTTTTTCATTTAAAAATTAGAATGTGGATATAATATTAGGATTTGGAATTTAGGCTATATCTTCATATTTTAGAATTTAAAATATATTAATATATTTAAAAATTAGGATGTAATTTTTATAACTATCAATTATAAATTATAATTTGTTTATAAATTCAAAATTATCAAGTAAAAATTAGAACTTGAACATAAATTACTAAATTAGGATTTAGAATATATTTGTATATTAGAAGGACAAATTATGTAAAATAACAAAAATATATTCCATTTTAGACACAAAATAGTCTTTCTTTTTATAATAATACAGATAAAATATTTATTGGCTAACAGATACAATGAAGTACTGCCACAGGAATAGGAATATATGATTCAACCCCTTGATTTGTTATTTAAATTAAAATTTCTATTTTACTCATCAATGCACCTATATATATAAATTTAATTAGTTAATTGAAAGAAAAACTTTAATTTTCTTTTCATATCACATTTTTTTCCTTTTTAAATTATAATCATCTATTTTTTTATATGTGACATCTACTAATTCATTTAATAAATAAATTATACACATATATAGTACTTTGAGTTTAGAAAAACTATCAATTTTTTTTCTTTGTATCAAAAACCTTTATTTTTTTTAAATAGCATACATTAATATCTATAGTATTTATAAAAGGTAGGACTTTTAAGTTTTAAGAACTATTTTGATATATTTTGCAATAAGATGATAACATCAATTTTATTTTAAAAAATGATTATAATATAGTTTTATTTTGTCTTCTCCCTACTCCATTTTTGTTTTTTTTTTCTTAGTTATTCACCTTATAAAAAAATTATTTTTTCATTTATTCTAAAAAATTAAAAATACATTAATAATTACATTTATTTATCTAATAGATTTAAATTTTTTTTGAAAAAATAAAAAAACACAATTGATTTTCGATTCGGTTAAACTAAAACGAACTATTTTTTGTTTTGTTTTGTTTTTTCAATTTCCGGTTCAATTTTAGTAAATCGAGATTTAAAAAACATGAATCAAACTGAAAACTGAATTTTTTAAAAATATAAAACTGAAAACCCAATCGAACCTATTTTGGTTCGATTCGATTTGATTTTTTTGGTTTTCAATTGGTTGGATCAATTTTTATTTCTTCTGCACATCCTACCTGTTATTAAGTATTAGTTACAAAAGAATATATTCAATCAATATGTGATATTTTGATATTATAAATAGTGTAATAATAATAAATTTAAAATTTGAATGTAATAATTGATCATATGTACTCATATCTTTATTAACTGTGTAACTTCAAGAGTTCCCCATTCTTTCCCCTTTCAAAATGAATTAATTCAATGATTAAGCGATTTCATATTGCAATTATAATTGTACTTTAATTACCTCAATATGGGGGTCCAATAATACCCAATTAATTTATGTTGCTGTGTTGAGGGGTGTATGTGGGTCCTAATTAATTATAAATACAAAATAATATTTGCATAAGCAATATGTATGCAAGATATGGCTGGGGCCAAATAGATCAACTTTGTTCCTCAATTTTGCCATTTTGTCCAATAAATATTAAAATGTGGCTAAATGATTGAGCAATAGACTATGAATTAAGGAGGAAGTAGTGATGGTGAGATCACTTATCACTAGCAAATAGTGATAAACAAGCGTAATGGGTTACATATAATAAAAAGTCCCTATTCCCTATTCCCTATTCCCTATTCCCTACCCTTATTAAAAAAATATTATATTTAACTGGATTGTTAGAAAAAATATCTATTGCTTAAAATATCTAATTGATTCAAATGAGCCAAAGTATTGGCTTCTAAGATAAAATGGATGTGAATATTACCATATTGTGATGAATTTTTGTCCGTATTTTCAAGCCAAATAAAAGAAATTTATTCATTTTTTAGGATTTTTCTCTCTCCCTAACCCCTCACCTTGCTAAAAGAATCGCATGAAATCGCAAAATGGTGTGTAGAATGCATATGATTTGAATTACCTTTTATAAAAAATTCCGCCCACCCATCTAGCCCAGATAATTTTTTCTTACATATCTAAATTAGTCAATAGATGTACTAATTTGAAATAAATTTTTTATAGTGAAGAATACATAGAAACTTTGTTTGATGTAATTATATAAAAGCCTACATAATAATTATTTGAAAGGATAAGGAAAGCTATGTCAATTAATTAGTTCTTGATTTATTATATTTAGTAAAATAATTTAAACTACATAATCTAAGCTGGGTATAATCTTAATAATTGAAATTAAGAAACAAAATGATCTTTTCAGCAAATTATAAAAGAGGGACACCATCTTGAGTGTTGTATCACAATTTTTAAGTTTTATTTGGTATTTTCATGATTCTGTATTAGATTATCTTTGTAAATTCAATTTTCGTCACTTCAAAGAATATTTGATTAACTCAAACATAATAATATATCCAAATATATCATACACAATAAATATGGTCTAAAAGCACTACTCTAAAGTAATTTACGAGACAAAATTCTTGCATACCATCAAATAAAAATTGATTACTATGTCGTTTGTTGGCATCACCTATGACGATAGATTGTTATGTAACTATCGAAATTATTGAATTATTAAAGCTAGTTGTCATACTATATATAACTTTACAGTATTTATGAGACTTAATTAATTCAAAATATTTACCCGCTTAATTATTTAAGGAATTAATTGGCTCTATTTTTCTTGTCGTGATGATGGGATTTACTAATAAATCATAATCATTATTCGCAAAAGTTAATAGATCAAACGGTCACATCAAAAAATATAACTATAATGATTAGAATGAACCATTATGATAATGACGCTGCACTGCTGAAATTAGCAAGTGGTGGAATTGAGAGGAGCATCTAAAAATAGTGTAACATTTGAGCCTAAATGAGCTGGGAGTTCCTATAAAGCCCTTCCAAGGGAAAAGGACAAGCCTTGGCATTGGATCTTCAATCATCCAAGTAATTTTTTTTTATTTTATTTTTATACAAATAAAAGGGATGTTCAAAAATAAATAAAAATAGATATTGAAAAATTACAAACTCCTCAAATTCACTTATTATTACGATTTTAATCTGTAGTTTTGATTGTTTATACTGAATTAATATTTTTATTAATATTTGATTTTATTGAGACACGTCAAGTATTTGTCATCCCACTTCACTTATTTGTTGATTTCCTTCGACATACAATTAACGTGCATAGCATTAAAGTTATTTATACGGTATGTAGTTTTGGATGTTTTATTTTAAATTAATATTTTTTTTATATTTTACATTACAAACACATGTATGTCAAATGTTGATTTTCTATTTTATTTACTTGTTGATTTTTTTAAATATATAATAAATGTGATTAGATTGGAATAAAGAATTTAAAATGAATATATAATGAAAATCATGAAGTTGATGGTGTCACAAATTCAAGTTGAGTCACTAGGCTATTTCTTTTGGCAAAAAAAAAAAAAATCCAAAAATAGTTATGACTTTGAGTTTCGTAATGATACAATTTGCAATATGCACCCTTTACTGCTGGCAAAAGATATAATATATGAAGGGGCTATTCATGAAACTTGCTTAAGAAGAATCGCCTTAAAAGTCGATTCATTTTCTATTTCAACTTATATTTATTTTGAATCTTTTTTTTTAAATCAATAAATTAAAATTCATAATCCTTATATTTCTACATACCAATACAAAGAAAAAAGAAAAAAAAAGTAAAAAATTAAGAACAAAATTTATATCATACCGAATTAATTATCACACATTTGAGTTTCTGTAATAAGATTAATGTACAGGTCGTTGTTGCATATACCACAAACCGAGGGTCACAAAAGTTAGTGAAATGCGACTTCCCAAAAAAATAAAAAAGGAATTAATTTCTTCTTGCTAGTTGCACTCCCATAAAAATTCATCTTCAAGCCGGAATCCGACGTCGGCTCCAGCCAGCTGCCATGAAGAAGCATAGTAGCAATACCCATTACTATGATCTGTGCTACTGAGGGATAGATCCGGCAAGTCGAAAAATGTGTCGTCATCACGAGCAGTCGAAGCCGAATTTGATGATTCTTGCATGCTGTCCGATGCCAAATTTGTGTAGGAGTGAGAACTGGCGAGCTCGCTTTGACTCGGCTCGGCTTCGGAGCTACACTGGCTTATTTCATAGGGAAACGTGGCTGCCGCGGCTTTTGCGGCTGCAGCTTGGATGTCCTTAGGCGCGGGGGAGGCCGGGCGGGGGAGGTATTGAGCTAAGTGAGGGAAATTGAGGTAAGCTGACTGGCCCTTGATGGCCAAAGCCGCCACGTCGTGCGCTCGAGCCGCCATCTCAGCAGTGGAATACGTCCCGAGCCATATTCTTGATTTCTTCCTCGGCTCCCGAATTTCGCAGACCCATTTGCCCCAATTACGCTTCCGCACTCCGCGGTACGTCGGGTGTTTATCATTGCCGCCACCGCCGCCACCGCCGCCACCGCCATCGTTATTCCGTCGGTTGGAATCTTCATTGCCGCTTTTTTCGCCTTGGACCTTTTTTATGATCTTTTGATGAGCTTTGGTGCACTCGCTTAGGCTTGTTGTACTTTGTGTTTCGTTAGTCAAAGACGAAGAGTTCGAGGAGGAGGAGGAGGAGGAGGAGGTGGATGTGGCAGAAGGTGAACTTGCACCGCCGGATGTGGCGGAGAAGGTGGCGGAAGAAGTGGTGGTGGTGGTGGAAGGTGAAAAAAGTTGGTCTTGTGCAATACTCTCGAAGATGATTTTTTCTTCCATGATAAGGTGCCTTGTGGGCTAGTAGCTATAAAGAACGGGAATAATGCTACATAAAGTTGGGCGAGTTGGTTTTATAAGATTCTTTCACAAATGGGATTAATTTATATAGAGAAAAAGGAAAAGGAAAAGAAAAAGAAAAAGAGTCTCATGAGACTATACACTTTGTGGTATATCTTTTTCTTTGCCCATACGTGACAATTTAGGAATTCATAATTGCATATAAATAGCATATGATTTAAATTTATCTTTCAATCAATGTTACTTTATTACTCCTCCTCAATCAACTTCCCAATCATAGCGAAGGACTACAAAATAAATTAAATTATTCAGTATTTAATTCAAAATTGATTATTAAAAATTCATTTAAATTTGACTAGTGACACATAATAAATTAAAATTAAACATAATTTTCTATTTTAAAAAATTTGAAATTCGACTCAAGCTTGACTCGATTGAAACTCATTTAGACTCAATTTATAGCAAGAGACTGCAAAATAAATTAAATTATTCAATATTTAATTCAAAATTAATTATTAAAAACTCATTTAAACTCAACTAATGACACATAATAAATCAAAATTGAACATATTTTTCTATTTTAAAGATCTGGAATTCGAATCGAGTTTGACTCAATTGAAACTCATTCAAACTCGATTTATAACAAGAGATTGTAAATTAAATTAAATTATTCAATATCTAACTCGAGATTGATTTTTAAAAACTCATATAAATCTGTCTAGTTACACATTATAAATCAAGGTTAAATAATTTTTTTTTTGTATTTTAAAAAATTTGAAATTCGACTCGAGCTTGGTTTGATTGAAACTCGTTCAGACTCGATTTTGATGGTTCTGACATATAACATAACTATGCATATTAATGGCAAGTAATTATGTGTCAAAACGTAGAGATGCACACGCTGTTGGGGTCACTAGGGTAATTAATTAAGAAACGGGGCCATGCTATTTTGTGCACATTGATAAACCCTGCATTTGGGGGTAGGGGCCCTGCGGGTAGGGTTATTAAGAACGATTTCCATTAATTTCTGAAAATCCTTTAACACAGAACTTGAATGATCGATGACTTCTTGCCACCTTTGGGCTTTGGCATTTATTACAACATTGATCAAACTTAGTTGGATGGGTCAAGTTGAAATTTCAATGTTCAATTTTTATGTATTATGTTATAAAGTATTTAACAAAAATTTTAAAAACAAATCTTATAAGCTTTCAAATAAGATGTTAAAGTGGTTTTTTTTTTTTTTTTTTGGTTAAATGAGTTCCTAACTAATTTTAGAATTTTCAATAATTTTTTTTACTTTTTACCATATTAATTATGAAATTGACATCATTATCATTTTATGAGCATTGAAATCTTATTTTATTTAAGCACTTCATGAGTTTATTTTTTTTAAAAATAAAATGTAATATTTTGTAAATTTTAATTCATCTTAGTAGAATTTTATAAGATCCTTCAAAACAATTTAGCCAAATAATTTTTTATTACAAGAGCTAAAATAGAGTTCGATTCTCAATAAAAGCAATTGTAGTTGGTATTATTGATTTAAGCATGATAGGGCTTATGGTGACCTCAGACAGCAACTCGTAATCAAAATTAAACTATAGTGGATGTTTAAAAAATTAAAATACAATACCAATAATAATTGTAACTTTTAGCATGACATTAATTATTATCGAACAACATTAAATTGGCATATAGTATACAATATCATACAACTATATATATCAAACGTGTATTTTGTCAAAAATGGCGTCATTTATTTATTAATAAGCCTGAAGAATGTTGATGTGGATAATTTCAAAAGTAATCTTAAAATTGTGAATAATATTGTAATGTTTTAAGAATCATATCTTTAATATCCGATTTAAATTGATTTAATGATAGCTATCTCTCTTATTTCGGGCTTTTCATTTTGAGACAACATGGGCGCGGTCTTCTTTTCTAATGCCGCATGCTTACCTCTTCTATCATTCAATACGAGAGTTTTAATTTTTGATCTCTTGCATACATGATCGGATTAGGAGTTCATTTTTAAAGGAAATTAACGGATATTTCAGCTATCTGGTACCCATGAATCACCTTCTCTTGGCAGATGAATAGGATGTAATGAAATTTACCCATTGGATAAAAAATGCTTGTATGGCCTAAATTAGGCCAAATTGATTCGATCAAGAGAATCTCATTCAGTAAATGAAAAAATGTCCAAATCAACCGAAATTAAATTATCTCGACTACGACATATTTATTGAATGGTAAGCAAATATAAACTGTACATAACATTATTATTGTTGGGCAAATTTTAATCAACTCAGAATTCATGATTAAAAATTCATTTAAACCCACTCGATCTATCAAAATATTTCTCAAAAACTTATATCAAATACAATGAATACATACATATATATATATATATATATATATCTTTAAGAGCGGTGCCTTGTTATCAATTCTGTCCATTTGAAATTCGACGAAGGAAAAAGTAGAAAGGCAGAATAAATAAAGACATGGCCTGTAACCATAATTGAGGGACAAATATTTCGCCATGTTGCCATAAATTTCTACATCTAATTTTGTTACGAGGGATGAAGACAAAATGCTTCTAACATCCACACATATGACCACTTATTTTCATGTTTATGTAATTTTTATGGTCATAATTTTAGTAAATTTTTCTCAACCATGCCATATATATAATTTTCAAAGCACAGGTGGATCTGCAAAATGATCTGAATTAAAATATTTAATTTAACTATGGTACACATGGGTCACATGCCAGTGGGCCCTACCTGGATTTGATGGAATTCAATTTTTAAGTTTAATTATTTGTGTTAACTTATGATGACATCATGCTAAATTATAGAGGACAAAGACTATCTTAGTGGATTTATGGACAGGAAATTTTGGGAAAATTTCAATAGCATGTTTTCTTTCTTTATTTCTTTTCTTTTTTTGGTTTGTGTGTGTTGAAAATAATAAACTATATAAAATTATCACCAATTGTATATATTAAATGATAAAAGAAATTGTCCTGTTATATATAATAATAATCTTATAAATTTAGCAATGATAAGAATAATATTTAATTGCCACCATTGATCATCATTATGGGTAAAGATTGGATTACAAATTACAATAATAATTTTATTGCGAGTGTATATCGTTATTAGTTGTTAATAGTGATAATTTAGAACTGGAAAATCATATTTTGACAAAATAATTATTTTTAACTTAAAATTATTATTAGTGATAGACTAATTTCATGCTATGACTTAATTTTTTTTGTATTAATATTTTTTTTCTTTGTGTGTTGTATAGATTTTGATACTCAAAACCTAATTAACCAAAGATGACAAGATTTGTGATATTAGAATTAAAAAATAGTATGTTTTGTCCGAATTCTCCCAATATTAAAGTAGTATTTCCAGTCCAGTCCCTTCTAAGTATCTCCTTTCTATTGGCCCTTCAGGTAGGGCAGCAACAGAGCTGCAGGGGTTGGTATTTTGTCATCTCATGACTGCAGATATATATACAAACTGCAGAATCTTCCAAATACTCCATTTACCTTGAAAAGACCAAAATAATAATAATAATAATAATAATAATAATAATAATAATAATAACTTGTTTCCTATAATTTATGCAATATTTACCCACTATATTTTAAAAATGTTGATTTAGTTGGGATACTCATCAGATTGGATCTACCTAAGGAACCCAATAATTTAAATTAAATCAATTTAATTAGATTCGATTGAATCGAGTAATCAAGACTCAATTGGGTAAAACCCGGTACAAACTAATTTACAATTAGTCTGGACTAAGGTTTCATTTTTGTATACTAAACTAACTTGATCTGACTAACTCAATCAAAATTAAAAACTAATTTTTTTTTCTTCACTTCCCATTTCTAATGAGTAGTTTATTTGATATATGTGTAGGAATTTGATAAATTTATTTTTGTCTTCTCCATATATATTTAGATTTCTATCATTTGGTTGAAAAAATTGAAATTTTTTACAATTTAATTAGTATATAATTTTTATATACAAAAAAATAAGGAGGGAGAAAAAAGGGAAAAAATATAGATAGATTCGATTGCTGACCTGAACCAACATAATTTATATTGAATTGATTTGATTTGGATTTAGATATCCACTTTTATGGAACCCGACCCAATTCAATTCAATTAAAAATTTAATTAATTTGAACTAATTTTTATTTTAAATCTGACTCAATCCAAATCACCCTTGGAGTGGGTGACCCCAAGCACCCTTGGATTTAACCCACTAAAAGTAACGGCCAGCTGGCTGACGTTGGGTCAAATTACAAAATTATCATTGTAGTAGTGAATGATTTATCGGAAATGCCATTGTGCAGAATAAAATTCAGCTGACCCTGTGTTCTTATAAATTTGAATTTCTCCTCATATAGCTCTCTAATGAATTTAAATCAAGTCCTATGGATATTTATGTTCTAAATATGCATATCTGATAATTCTAATCTCACATTAAAGAAGTATATGATTAGAATATAGACCATTATTTTGAAAGAAAAACAATTTAATTTATTATATGTAACTGCTGAAAATCTTGTTGTAATCAAAGCAATTTAGTCTTATATTAATTCAAACTATTTATTATTTTTTATTATTCCTTAACTACATGCATCTTTTTTTAACTTCACAGATGATATTGAATTGTGCTCATGCATGGTTTAAGTGTTTTCTACATTGTATTTTCACTTGAGGCCTTTTCATTTGTGTTACATTGTATTTTGAACTTCAAACTAATTAGTTTAATCTTACTATAAAAAATTACGATATCATTTACTATTAATCCGTAGCTGATGTTAAAATTAATTGAATTCTAAACCCACGATTTCTTTTGAAAAATTAACTGAGGATTTGAACAATGAGACCAATAACATGAAAATTGTCAAGTTAATTATATAGTTACTCATTATGGTTGAAATTTAATATAATAAAAAAAATTTAACTTTAACAGTTTTTTTTTTAATCACGGTGGAAATTTAATACAATAAGAAAATTTTCAATAAGAATTTTCTAAAGTTGGAATGAAAATTTAACAAAAAATGATTGGTAGAGATGAAGGTAAAATACATTAACCCCTCATATTATGTATAGAAAGGGATATTTTTGTCAAATTTTTGGGGCCAAAAGCTAACATTAGTAAAAAAAATTTAATGACCCTTAGAACAGAAAAATCAATGATCTGAGGACAAATAAAGATTTTTGAAGTAGAAGTGTAAATGTACATGTACCATAATAGAGGAGTTAAACTGTATTTACCTGTAAACAATCAAAAGGAAAGTGGTGGAAGCTCTCAATAAGTCAATCAATCACACTGGGGTAAAAAGAAGAGGTGATTTTGTGCAAATATCAAGAAAACATATAGATGATAAGAAGCTGCATAGGGACCCATAGTTAGGTCATTTTGTCCCGATTGATTTATTGTTTGGTCTCTTCATTTGTGGATATGGACCCGTATCTTAAATTGTAATGAATATAGAAATTATTCATATCTCATCTCAAATTTAATTAACTGCCAGCAATCTTAAATTTGACTGCCTGCAAGAACGTTGCCGTGACACCAGGCGATCGATCACTGGCTATTGTGTGTACTTTGTTTCTTCCCTCATCATTTGGTGAGCCAAAATGCAACCTACTGTATCTCGATCATCCTCTGAGGTAGAATACTTTGCTCTCACTTCTATACCTGCGTGAATTACAGTGGTTGAGTTGCTTACTTTGAGACCTTCACATAGATTACCCTCAACCTGCAATACTTCTCTGCAATAATCAGTCTGCTCTTTAGGTTGCTTCTATTTTTTTTTTCCAAAATCTAACAACTCACAGATAGGATACGACTGTAAACGCAAATTTCTTTGTTTGTAAAATAAAAATTACAAAATAAGAAAAATTCATACAAATAAAATGAAATTGAAACTTATTCAATGTAGATCAATTTTTAATCTAATTATCTTATTCTTCTCTTCCAAATATAATATTAAAATTTGATGAGCTTCACGAAGAATGCCATGGATCTCTTTAAATTTAATTTGAGAAAAATAATGCCGATTTGAGAGTTTCGCATCTTAATCTTGAAAATGCTAAAATATATGAACTCTGCAAAATACGCTTTGAACGTCATAGATCTTCTTAAATTTGATTTGAAGAAAATAATGTCAATTTGAACACTTCGCATTTTAATATCAAATTAAACGCTAAAATATGATGAGCTCCACAACAAATGCTATGGATCTCCTTGAATTTTGCTTGAGAGAATTGCTGGATTACTTCAAAGTTTTTCTCATTTGATAAGATTTGTGTGGTGTGCTATGTGTGGAATGAACTTTGACCACTCCTTTAAGATAGAACATAAATGTTTGATGGGAGATTTTCAAATTGACTTGAACTTCTTTGATGATTATCTCTTTGATAATATCAAATATCAAGTGATACTATCAAGTATCAAGAGATAATATCAAATATTTTTGATTTGATTGGTCTATAGATATAGATACTCCATCTTTAACACTTATCAATATCTAATTTAAACAAAAAAAAAAAAACACATTAGAGTATTAATTAAAATTAACTATTTATCTTTTAAAATTAAATTTAATAAATTCTAAAAAATAAATAAAAAATTTAAATTAATATCTAGAATATTATTTTACATATATCACTTCTTTATTGGCTAAAATTAATATGTCTATAACAATATTGCACCAAATCTACATTATTATTATTTATTATTTTTATCATCATAATTATTCAACTTTCATAGAAGGAGTCTTACTCATGATCAATATTGGATATATTTTATACATGCCAATAACAAAGAGATGATATGTAATCCAAGAAAATCCCATGTATAAATAACTTGTCATGGGCCCTTGAGTAGTTGGCTCTTGTGTGAGAGACGCAAGGGGGTTTGTTTGGTTGTTAAAAAAAATAAAAAAGAAATTAAAATTATTATTAATAATATGTATTAAGTGACAATAAATTTTATTTTGTTATTAATGATAAATTTTAAGTAGGAAGAGTTTTTATCCCGTCACAAGATAACTCAATAGTGATAAAAATTAATGTTTTAATTTGTCACCATTAAAGTGTCACACTTTAATGGTGAAAACTTAATAATAATAAAAATTGTCATTGTAATTTGTGATAAGATTTTTATTGTTACCATATATGTATCACTAATTGTCTATGGTAACAACTTTAACACTATTCTTATCACTATTTAGTTTCTAAAAATCATTAAGATGACAAAAATTTTTTTTTTGGTCATCTTATATACATAATTAGTAACAACTTTTGCATCATCACTTACTATTTTATCACTAATTTATCTTTTTTTTTTGTAGCGATAGTACAATTATACATTTAGTTCTTTGGATTGAGTTGGATAAGATGAGTTATCCAATTTACTTCGGTATATATTTTAATATATAAATTTTTTTATATAATTAATTTAATATTCGATCAAATATACACTAAATATGGAATGATTCATTTTTTTTTATTTTATCTATCATTTGTACATCTAATCCATTAAGGCTAGTTTGCTTCGAATGATGTGATTATGAATAATATGTAAACAAATGGATATATTTTAAGTTTATCAAGATAAAGCAATATAATTTCACGTTTGGTAGGTAAGATTAACTAAAAAGTAAATTAAAACAAAATGTATGATTTTACGATTATAATATTTTAATAATTTTTTTACATACTAATCAAGGATAATTTAGTCCTTTTGAATCTTATCCAACCTAAAGAAAATGTGTCAAACCTTTCTCCCTTTGATATATATTTCAACTTAATATAGGGCCAATGACTTATCAAGGGCCCTATATCAAGGCAAACAAACAATGAATTATGAGTTATTATGCATTTATTAAGTATAATCAATTAAAGCAAACAAGCCCTCAGAGTAGAAGCAATCTTAATATTTTCATAATTTTTAATGAAAAGTCATGATTTAAATTTTAATAGAATTGTAGTGTGCACTTATTCATTAGTAGCACTAGGATTTATACAAATATTTCATTACGATGAAAAACTGTTATAATTAAATATACCCAAAGAGAATTAACAGGTTGAAATATAATAGCAACACAATCACAAGAAAATCCCTTTTGTCACATATTTTAAGAAAAGTTATTATTGTTGACGGGAATTGTTGCTAGTTTTGTTACGGATTTCATTGGAATTGAATCCTAAAAGGTGAGAAATGTTTTGTGGATAAAGTATGCATTAAATGACATAATTTTTATTTTTCTATAATAATAGTTTTCATGAAACTAATTAATAATGATAAGAATCTCTTCTAAATTTTCAATGACTACTTATAATACATGTATGGCGACACTATAAGTATAGTTATAGCCTTTGTGTCTACTTCTGTTGTAATTAAATTATCACTATAAATATATTATTAATTAATTGTCAATACTCACAGTTCACAAACAATTAATATTGTGTTACTAATTACAAAAACTTTGTATGATATTTGTAGTTACCAACGTTGTAAAACTTATTATGGCAATTATTCTTATATTTATTTAGATATTTGTATGTTTTTCGGGTTAGGGGATTCCAGCGTCTTTGGATATTTTTCATATCAAAATATTTAAATTTCTAAATAATTATGAGTGAGAAACAACTCATTTTAATTATTTGTTTCATTTTTTTTTCTGGTGGTCATATTTTGATGCAACATTTATATTTATAAATTCTAAAAAAAAAGAAAAAAAGAAAGAAAGATAGATAGATCTCAGAAGGGTCGCTGCAAGAAAAGGAAATCACAGGATGAATATCTTAGGAGGAATCACTTTCAACCTTAATTTCCAAGATGGGGGACATATAATGACATTTAGTATAGTTTCAATTTGCACAAACGTTTCATGAAAACGATACACACATGTTTTAGATATGTCTAAATTTGCCATTTCTTGTTCAACTAGTTGTGCCCAAGGTTTATAGTATATTTGTGATTTTGGACCCTTGGAGATTTTAAGGTAAGTCAATTTTACAGTATTCAAGAGGTTGTTGGATTAAGATGTGCTAATCTAATGTTATAATAGGTTAATTAAATCCATTACTTCCCACAAGGAGGTCACGAGTTCCAATCCGCTTGCGGTACTTAATAGATGTGAATTGGCCATCTTTATGGTGGAGGGGCTTGGGCGAATTAGCACTTTAGTGGAGTTGTGGTGATAGTCTCACCCTTTAAGTAGTAACTATGACTCAAACTGAACATTCCACAGTGATAAAAAAATTCTTTAGTATTGCCCAAAAAGAATTGTTATATTGGTCGCCCCTCGTCTTTCTTCTTATAAAAATTAATTAATACCTAAAACCAAAAATAAATTTAAAATCTTTAGGATTTGCTCAAAGTTGAGTTAGAAGTGAGTTGAGAGGTTGTCAGAAAATTAATGAAAAATACTAAGATCGTAACACAATGAACTTACTCAAATTACTCATGAGTGGGATATTCATGTGTGTGTTAAGCTGGCCTATACGAGTTGTCCTAATTAGAGCTCGAGGATGCTGCCATGTGTCGGTATTGAACTGTAGAGATGGTCCAAGTTGGATTTCAATTGAATAGGATCATACCCGTTCATAAAAAAGGCACGGACGTAATAAAGTACTTGGACACTTTCTTTAGCACAGTTGTGTTTTTTACAATTTATAGAGTAGTTTATATATATATATATATATATATATTTGATATTCTAATGTTATGGACGATGTATTATTTATTTTTTAATGAATTAAATTTCTAAATGTAATGGCTGATATATATTTCGTTATTGTTTTATTTTTTATTTAAAAAAAAAATACTTAAACTTAGAGGGTGTTTGGCTAATCTTATCTAAAAGGTTTTATAAACTCCTACATCTTATAATATAGTTTTAGAGTTTATAAGATATTAGATCTTTTTTTAAAAATAAGTTCTTAAATTGTTTTGATAAAGTAATATTTTGAAACTTATAAAATGTTAGTAATAGTATTTTTGTAATTAAAATGGTTAAAATTAAATCAGCTAGTTAAGATCTTCAAATAATTTAGTCACTCTTTATTTTTTAAAAAAAAGTTTACAAACACCTAATATCTTATTTTTTGGAGCTTATAAGTTCTTTTTCTTAAAAAAAAAATTACCACACTTTTTGATATCTTTTAAGCTCTCAAATATTTTATTGACATCTTTTAAGCTCTCAAATATTTTATAAAATATTTTAAGGAGTTCATAAACTCACCCAAACTCCCTATTAGTTGTATGTTCATTTACTCTTAGAGTTGACCGTTAACGGCTTTGTTGTTGGACCAAACATTTGTAGTTGAAGGCGACTGAAATTTTTTTAGATGAAATTAATCGTCATTTATTATGATACCAAAATTAGTTGTCTTAAAAAAAATGTTGGTTGGTGTACAGACATCAACAATTTATGAAAGGAAACTGATCTACACATTGAAGGATTTGTTGTCCGAAATGTCGATTAATTCTAGGAATTTTTTTTTTTATATTTTTTATAGCAATTATATGATGCGAAATTACTTCATTGCTTTTCAATGAAATCACATCAATGATAAAATCATTTAATTTTAAGATTTAAATTTATAATTTATCGTTGTTTTATTTCAGTGCCCTGCATAAATGATAATTAATACCTTTCTTCCATTTATGAGGACAGACTAATTTTCTTTAAATAGACATATGCTGAATGATATTTTAGACTGTGAAACGAATGGAAAAAAATATGCAATAATACATGTAAAAAAAGTTTGGCTACTAAAACTTTGGCAGAAATTAAAGTTATTAAAAAAATAACAAGATAAAAATTAATATAAATATATATATTGTAGATGATATTATGTTCGTATTTGATATAGGATAGCCCAGCAGGCCCAATAGGTCCAACTACAAATGAGACAACCCACGAGGCCCAACTTGATACGGTATAATCCAATAGGCCCAACAGGTCCAGATTTAGAAGAGACAGCCTATGAAGCCCAGAGGCAAGTCAGCCTGG
>JACGDI010005681.1:242950-274358 GCA_014898725.1 Jacaranda copaia
GTTTTGTGGAACCAAATTTTACATAGACTAATATGTGTAAAAATGGTTCCATGAGGAAGTACTTATATTTCGCTTGGTTGGCGCCTCTGCTCTCCTACGTACCCTATGTGAAATTCCACTTTACAGTTTTGATACATATAATATTATTTTATATTCATCCTACTGCCTTATTTTATTTTCTTTATAAGATTAGAAATTTTCATCTTTTAAGTCTTAATCTCATTATTGGATCTAGGCTTAAATTGATCTCATAAATTTATTTAACTAATTAAACTCAATCAATTAATCGGTTAGTTCAATTGCCCTTCTCTAATTAATATTAGGTCCAATTAATTGATCGCATCAATTAATCAAATTAATCTAATATACGATCAATTAATTAAATTGATCTAATATTTGAACTGATCGAAGTTCAATAATGAAAAAAAATTATTTAAATTATTATCTTTAAGAAGAAATGAAATTATATTTAAATATATGAAATTTAGGGTTTGAACCTTAATGAACTTTTAATATGCATGTATGCGTATATAAATAATAATAACAACTAATAAAATTACAGAACTCTTTTCTAACTTCCGTCCAACCTTCGCCATTAGCTGCTTCCAAGTTAAGAACAAGGGAGAACATAATAGATTCTCCTATTTATTTAAGTAGGTGATGAGTCTTTAATTTTATTGGCCTTTCAAATAAAAAAGAATAAAATAAATTCTAAATAAAAATAAAGGGTTTTTATATCGTATTATTTAGGATCTCATTTCAATAAAATACAATTTATCAAGACTAACTAATAAAAGATTTAAAGTTGGAAGTAAACTTAGAAACCAAACACGTTTTGGGAAAAAATCTCAATATTATATTCATCTAGAAGAAAAGTAAAATTTATGATTTTATTATGGTATTACAAAATGACAATTACTTAGAATGCATTTGGATAACAGTTAACCTCTAGACTCAATTAAATTATATATATCCAAAATATTCTCTTGTGATTATTCATGTTATGAAGAAATAAATCAAACTAACCATATGTATAAGAAAAAAGAAAATTAATGATGATATATTAATTGACGATGGAGAATTGACAATGATTAAATATTTCAAGGGAAAAAAAATTATATTTATAATTTTTTACGAATTTAATTGTGATATTTTTAACCATTAATGACACAATTATATTGACAACACCATGTTTGTTTTGTAATCATAGTGATAGTTTCAATATATTATATCTCTGATTTTGGTACAATTAATACATGCATAATTCATATATGCAAATTTTACTAGATCATCAATGCCTTGCCTCAATAATTCTGAATTTAAAACAATTTAAAATCAAAATTATATAAGCATGATCGTTATCACATGCACAACTACCTCGGCTATATATATAATTTTATATATATATATATACTTCATCTAATTTATTGCAAGTAAAGAAGAAAAATTCCTAAATTATTATATAAATTTGCCAATTTTTTTTTTTACAGAAGTATAAAACCACAATTTAACTAACTCACCAACCACAATTTAACTAACTCACTAACTACAACTATTAAAAATAAAAAAATAAGGAAGACAGTCTCATGATATTCCCTTCGAAATTTTCCAGTTGAGATTGTAACTTTTGCAGGGAATGAATCCAACCCCCATTCTAAGACATTATATTTGATCCAACAACATAATTGTAAAGATAGATTAAAAAATACAAAACCCATAAAGAAAAGGAAAAAAAAATCTAAACAAGAATAGCTAAATTGGAAACAGTTATGCACTATGAAAGCCTATGTGTTGGGTGTTCTTTCTGGCTTGTCATGATTGATGCCCGGACTTTAGTAAAATATTAAATACTGTTACCATATTCTACACTATGTTTTCGGGCCCTGATAAAAAGGCCATTTCATATGCCACCCAAGTCAACTTCTGGAAAAATAATATTGGCAAACAAAAACTTTTGCGCTGATCTTTCCATTTAGAGCTCACCCTATTTTCTACCAACTCCACGTGTCCCTAAGTTTAAATTTTCATATGTTAATGGATGCATCTTGGGTCTAACTCAATTTCATATTCATAAATTTAAATTTTTTATTTTATTAAGGAATGAAGTTGAGTCTAACTTAATCCCAAAAGTTAGTTCAAAAAGTAATAATAGTCCAAAACTATATATAGATGTTATAGCTTATTTATTTTACTGACATGAGATACTAACACTCCCTGTGCATGTCCAAGAATAAATATTTGGAGCGTGGAATAACATAAAATAGGTGGCCAACAATACTGGGTAACCCAACATCGAAAATGGCGGCTCTGATATCATGTTAAGAAATGGACCTTAGGCCTAACTTAACTTTAAAAGTTAGTTCTAGAAGTGATGATTGTCCAAGACCATATATAAATACTACAATTTATTTATTTTATCGATGTGAAATACTAACATATTCAATTTAATGAATATTTGATACGTGTATCAAATATTTCTTTATAAAAATAATTTATTGAGAATTTGATGCACTTGACATAAATATAGTAAATTGAAATAAGAGATGAAATAAAAAATGAAACCGAGGATCTTAAGTATAAGCCCCTACCTCCATTAACACGCACAAAATCACTTTAATAACCCATACAAAAGAAAACTCATGTATGGTTTACATCGACCTGGGCCTTGAATCCTCTGATTGTAATTTATATTGGATCAAGTTTAACAGCTATTAGATTTGGAGATATTCTCTTTAGGATAGAATTCGATCTGGGTCAATTAGCTAACCCATAGGGCCTAAGACAAGAAGTTTAGGAGGGACTATTCAATAAATAGTTGCTGATATCTACGTGGAAATTTAAGAATTAGATGTTTTAAAAATATTTGTGATATAGAATAGCCCAACAGGCTTACAGTAAGTCAACTTAACATACAGGGCCCAACATTAGTTCTACGCTCATATGAGCTAGACCAGTTGACAACAACCGTATGGTCGAGAATGTTGTACTCGATCGTATTTGACAGGAGGCTTCAAGTCTTTCAGCCTGTTCAACCATCTCTCTGGTCGATCACTCCATCTGTTCAACTTTGATCGACTAGGATGCTCACGCTGGTGTTGACTCATACCCTCATCCCATTTAATGTTCTGACAAGCAGCACATCTTTGCATTAATGGTGCGTGATAGCCGATACAGTCTCTGCCACCAACCTTGTCACCATTTTTGACATGGAGTTGCCTACTTAAAGTACTATTCACCCCAAAAAATAGGATATGATGCCACTTGGAACAGTACCAGAATCTGGAATAACTATGAACCCCCTAGCAAGGACTAAAGCCCACTACACTTGATAGGGATACCTTTGACATATTACGCATTAGGAGAAGACTATAAATATCTCATAATCAGCCATGCTCCAGGTAATGCAAAATACACTATAAGCTCTTAATATTCTGTTCGATTATCCTTTTTCGACCAGAACTAACTTGAGTGTTGAAGTACTTTTATCGAGGGCAACTCAGCTAGTTTAATGTGTGTTGTTGTTGTAGATCTAAGATCTCGAGAAACAAAGCACTTGGATCATTCGACCTTCCAAGTCAAATTTCCCTAAACACCACCCTTTTCACTATAAATAACTTTTAACCTCATTATTTTTGATGCCGTCTATGGGAACACCTGAGATTGCAATGAAGAAATGGTGAACACACATAGAGTCGCATCAAAAAGGGAGAAAAACAGGAGATCCACATCTCCTTCTCCCCCTCCACCCCAACAAAGTGCACACGCTCTAGGCCCTAGAGCCTTTAGGAGAAAATTGTGACATTGACAATGCCCTAGTTGATGCAGCTAAAAAGGGAGCAAATCTCTGCTTAAATCTCTATCCAACTGTCTATCGCACTAAATAGGCACACCAATGTGCTAGCCCCGGCTGGCAGTGCCACCTCATAACCACCTCCGCCAGAAGACAGGTCCCCCAAGGACAGTTGTGGCCATTAGGAGTCCAGGTGGACACCCAACTGACATGAAGCCAGTCTCAAATACCCGCAAGAGGAAAGGAGGCGATCAGAGTTGAGGGAGGAGATCGCCGACTCCATTGATCATGTTTGACCTAATCAAGCCCCACAGTGTGATAAGGTCAAATATTATAGGCGTGACTACTATAAGCATATGGAAGAATCTGCAGACCTCGCGGCCCGGCCCACTCAAGCTGCGCAACACGATAGGGTCAAATGTAAAAGGCCATATCTCGATCAAAATGCCACTTTGGCTGATCGGGAGAAATGGGAAGAAGTTTTCCATCAAGTCCAGCAACTAAATAGGTGCCTTGATGAGATCTTGAGGAGAAACACTAATAGAGGGCCCAATCCAGAAGGCCCTCAAAGGTCTCATTGAGAAAAAGACTCCCTGTTCATCCAAGAGATCATCGATGGGCACATCGTTGTCGATGCTAAGGTCTTAATCGGTCTGTTGAAATACGACGACTTAATAGATCCCAACGAGCACTTAATGCAGTTTGAGCATATAATGCAGTTACATGGGCACAATGAATACATCCGTTCCAAGATGCTAGTAACCACTTTCCAGAACATTACGCTTGACTGGTTTGTGAAACTCGAGCCCTTGTCGATATACTCTTACGACCAACTATGCGATAAGTTTTTACACTAATTTGCCAGTAAGAGAAAGGCAAAACTCCCCCACACCCACTTCGATACAGTTAAACAGGGTAAGGAGGAGTCCCTCTGTGACTTTTTTATGAGGTTCAACATGGAGGTTCTCAAGATAGATAGCCCTAAGATTGAGTTCTTAATTGACAAACTATTTTTGGGCTCAGACATAAGGAATGCGCCAATGCATTAGTGTGTGAACGCCCTAGGTCGATGGAGGAATTACTCGATCTGGCTAAGAGATATATGATCCAAGAGGAGATAAACAAGCTCAAGTTCAGATCCTCTAAGGTCGTAAGAAGAAGAAAGAGAGAGATGACCAAAAGCACTAAGAAAGAGGTCGATCTCTAATAAAATATTTTCATGACTATACACCCTTGACCATCCCGAGGAGAGAGGTCCTGTATGCCATTCAACATGATAATCTCCTCAAAAAATTGAGGAAGATGACTGAGACTGATGTAATAAAAAAATCCAAGATGTATTGCCACTTTCACAAATAGAAAGGGCATAACACCGATAAATGCTTCAACCTCTAAGACAAGATTGAGAGACTAATCAAATAGGGCCATCTCAAGAAATATACAATCATGGACACGAAAGTCGAAGAGGGTAAAACTAACTGGACTCCCCATAAAGAAAGGTCGGTTAGCCCTAGAAGAGAGGACGAAGGAAAGAAATCCACCTACAAGGATTACCCGCCTATTCGAGGAGTGATCGACATGATCGTGGGAGGTCCCATTGGGGGGCCTCAAAATCTGCCCAAAGGCAAACACAGAGGAGGCTGTTGTCAACTAAATCCTCGCCCATTGAAACAACAGTCCACCTATTGATGAGCGCAGAGCCTATCTCATTCATTGATAGCGACTTGGCCCATCTTGAGGGCAAGAGTATTGACCATAAAGCAGATTGTCGTATGATAATCAACAGAACAATTCTCGACCATTTGAAAACCAAAATACAGGATACTGGCATAAATTGGGCAGACGACCTCCCCAGAGTGTTGTAGGCATATAGGACAACTTCCCGAACTGCCACAAGTCATAGTCCTTACAATTTAGTCTATAGGTTTGAGGCAGTTATCCCTTCTGAAGTCATTCAACATACGATTCGAGTCATTCATTTCCACTCACTTAGAAACACATCAGAGAGAAAGCTCGACCTTGAGATTATCAATGAGTGTAGGCAAAAAGCTTATAACATGATGCAGCAATATAGATTGACGATGGTTGAGAGCTATAACAAAGGAGTCAGGCTATGCCATTTTAAGGTCAAAGACCTCGTCTTCAAAAAGGTGGAAGTCTCCAAAAATGTGGGCAAGCTCGAACCAAAATGAAAAAAACTGTACATTGTCATCAAAGTATTGAAGCATAACGCCTATAGACTCGCTAATATGGAAGGGGAAGAACTCCCCCGCTCGTGGAATGTCATCAACCTAAGAAATTCTACATTTGAAATTATATTGTAATCGTCCTTATATTCTTCGACTTGAATAAAGTTCCAACAATACCGCTACTATTTGCAGGCATTGTTATAACCATATCTAGCAAGCATCGAGATCAAAGTTGACCCCACAGTTGATGAATAAGCAGCCCATCATTGCTACTTAAGATCAAAGTTGACCCCGCAGTTAATGAATAGGCAGCCTCATGTTGCTACTCAAGTGCCTTATCGACCCTATAGTTTATAAATGAGCAACTAATGCTGCCAATCTCACATTGACCCTGTAGTTGACAAAGAAATAGCTCCGCACTACTCAATTTATTCCCAAAACTTAAATCGACCATGACGTCGATCCCAAATAGCTACAAGCTACAAACTTAAGGTTTTTCAGCCCAAATTAAATAACCGACCAAGTAGTTGATCAATAAGTCGACCATATAATAATGAGGATCGACCACACAGTTGTGAAAAATAAATTACTAAACTCATTTTGGCAAAACTAGGCATCAATCAAAATTAAGCAAAATCAACAACATTGTTAGATTTTTTGATAACGATGTGATAACTAGTTATTTTGTTAGACACTCTCCATAATATTGCGACAAGAGAGTTGCACTGGATAAGTTCAAGAAATATATCCCATTCGACATAGCAAATAGGAAAAACACCCTTCATTCATTAAGAAGTTCGATTACAACTCTACTATAAAAATAAAAAAAAATAAAAAAATAGCAAAACCAAAGCAATAGCAGGCTTTTAGGTCAACTCTGGCTGGACCTCACCTGGTCACCCTCTGGCCAATTCAAGTCGGGCTTCGGCAGTGCACATGCAAAAGGTAAAATGGCTTGGGGTAGTTAAGAGGGCCCCGTGATGTTGCCCATAAAGTTGGTCGAACGTAGCACGTATTGCGCCACGTCGACCTCTTCCTCCCTCAGTTGGACAACATTAGCCTAACTTTTCTAGCCAACTTTTTAGCCAACTTTTCTAGCCTAACATCAACCTCATTAGCCAACTTTTCTAGCAAACGCAAACTCATTAGCCAACTTTTCTAGCCTAACATCAACCTCACCCTTCTTCTTTTGAGCTTTAGTCAGGGGTTCATCGGGTCTGTCGACTGCGATGTCCTTCTCCCTGGCATGATCGACCTTATCTTTCTCGAGATCGTGGTAAGATTGCAGAGTGTCATTAAGAGCAGGGCTTATTTTGCTCTTGTCATCAGGCTGGAAGGCATAACCCAAGTATTTGAGCTGCTTCATAGCCTTATGGAAAGCCTCTTGAGCATCGTCGAGTGATATGATCGTGCTTGCATCTTAAAAGATTGAGCTCAAGGTGAACTGCTCCACCACCTCCCGTCGAATCACAGAAAGATGTCGATCGAAGGCTGCCCACACCTTTTTGATAGCCTCTGCGCAACCTTTTGCTTGGCCAGAGGTAAAGCTCACATATAGGTCCAAGTGAGCCTTTTTTTATTATAAATTCCATTCGACTCCACTCCTTGACTGCCTAGACTAGCTGTTAATCTTTAGAGTTTAGTTATTTCTTGAGCTCAGCCACTTGTTTGGTCAGCCGGTCGACCTGAAGTTGGGAGGACTTAACATGTACCTTGAGGGTTTCTATATCCCCTCATCTTTGCAGCTCATGCCGATTCGCTAATGCTAACTTTGATTGACGGAAGATGTTATAGCCCATTTGGCCCACCTGTCACATAGGAATGTCGGTCCACAATATGAATATAAAACAAAATTCAACCAAAAAATGTCGACCTCACACTAGCCATGTTATAGTGATAGGTCAATGCCCTGAGAACCCCGACTTGACTCAAGCTCATCAGTTTGCGCTGATCAGATAAGAAAAGCCTGGAGGTCATCCATTTTAGGGCATTGCCACCCTTCATTCCTTATTGTAGAATGGAGGTCGAGTCGGTCACTTCATTATTGGGGTCAAACCCAAAGCGAGGAGATGGCAACTAAGGGAGTTGAAACAGCACCCTATTGCCATATTTTCTAAACAGGTCATACCATATCACTGCTTTCTACTTTTTGTTATCGCCTGTGATTCTCTTTGGCGTTGAGCCACTCTACTCGATAATCTACCTTTTGCCTCAACCTATAGGTCTGCTTTGCATGGGTCCCTCTCGTTGAGTGGATTGGGGCTCGGGTGCTTCTTTAATTTATTGAATTGCAGGAACGGACATCAATCGCGTGGAGATGGCTGAATCTGCAGCTGGCTCTGCAACATGAGCCTCTCGTCAATAGTTGCCACTTAAATGCATTCTTCATTTCTCAAGGCCCTGGCTTGAGCTTCGATTTGACTTCCTGCCATTATCTCTTCTCGATCTGCAAACACAGACAGAAAAATAGGCATCAAAATTAAGCAGAAAGAAAAATAATCATAGTTAACGTAATCGACGAGAATCTCTACCTAGTTAATCACCTGCAAGCAAGTCAAGTACAGTCAATGATGAGCCAACCAACACTAGACACCTTTCTTCGGTCAAGATTGAGGCCTCTATATGCTCGAATCTGCTAGATCCCTAATAAAGAAATTGGGCCAACTAGGTGTCTGATTCCCTAGCATCTCCATAGGCCCCTTCTACTAACCCCTTGGAATGGCAAAATTCCCTGGCCCTCGAATATAGAAAAAATATTTTTTTCACTCTTGGCCATACAAAGAAGCAAACGATATTAAGAATTTTTGACGGGGTTGAGCTATTAAATAATAGAAATCAGACTCCTCTGTACTACCCAGCTTCTATGATATAGGTAAATGGAATAAATTTGAAAAGCTGGCGAATGAGGCAGGCTGGTTGTGCAGATATATCAACACAGTAGAACTATAAAGGGTTGCAAAATAGTTGAGGAGCAGTTGGGTTATATAAACTTATAGACCTACCAGGAGGTCGACTATTGCTTGGGCAAGAGAAAACTTAAGATCGTATCTCAACCCTTCCTCGAACACCATTACACATCCCCTAGGAGGTCGATGCATTCTACCCTAAGTCGTCGACACCAACAACTCATATTCCTCAGGGAAATTAGGTCGACGGGGGATATTTTGGAAATTATTTTTGTATAGTAGTTTGGTGTAAATAATTGATCTTGGGATACAAAAAAATCACTCGGGCTAGCTTCGCCCTCCAAAAATAGCTCTTTTCATGCTCGAATTATCACTCGATGAACTATCTGAACCACTTTTGTGGTTTGTTTCAGACACACTTTCGACCCTAGTTTCCCACTGAAACGCTATGTTCTTGGACCTAATGTCCTCACTATCTGAACTGCCAGACATTTTCGCAAAAGAAAAGGAAGAAAAGATCAAATGGGCAGAGCAACTTATAGCAGATATCCTACAAACTCTAAGTGCAAGAAAGGTTTGGAGAACTTCGAAAACAGGAACTCGACCAGATATGATTTTAGCAAAAGTGCAAATGGATACCTTTATCCCACATATTTATAGATATTTGGGCATGGGAATCCAAGCGGTAGTAATAATTGCACCCCATTCTCTTGCGCTTCGTATTCTGTTAAGTAACCGACGCATTAAATGCAGAAAAACCACCACAGACCCTGATCGAGAATTCAAAAATCTTGGTCGAATATTTAAAAATCCCAGTCGAGTTGATAGAACCCTAATTAAATGAGCATAACTATGGCAACCACCGTAATTGTCATTCAGTTATCTACTCCCTGCCTCTACTTGTTAATAAGTTCGATCAGGACTGTAAATAGGGGGGACTCATGACATGGGATAGCCCAAGAGGTCAACAGTAGGCCCATTTAATATACACAACCTAACACCAGCTCTGGGCCCAGATGGGCTAAACTAGTTGACGATAATTGTATGGTCGAGCATGTTGTACTCGACTGCATTCGATAGGAGGCTTCAAGCCTTTCAGCTTATTCAACTATCTCTCTTGTCAACCACCCCATCTATTCGACTGTGATCAACTAGGACACTCACGTCGGTGTTGACTCATACCCTAATTGCATTTAATGTTCTAACAAGCAGCAAACCTTTGCATTAATGGCGCATGACAGCCGGTACAGTTTCTGCTACCAACCCTGTCACCATCTTTGATAAGGAGACACCTACCTAGAGTATTATTTACCCCAAGAAATAAGAGATGATGCCACCTGAAACAGTACTAGGATCTAAAATGACCATCAACCCCCTGGCAAGGACTAAAGCCCACTATACTTGATAGGGGCACTTTCGACATATTACGTACCAGGAGAAGGTTATAATTACCTTATAATCAGCCATGCTCCAAATAATACCAAGTACACTATAAGCTCTTAATATTTTATTCGATTACCCTCTTTCGACCAGAACTAACTTGAGTGTCGAATGCCTTTGCTAGGGGCATCTTGGCTAGTTTAACATGTGCCATTGTTGCATATCTCAGATCTCGAGAAACAAAGCACTTGGATCATTCGACCTCCTTGATCAAGTTTGCCTAAACACCATTCTTTTCACTATAAACGACTTTCAACTTCATCAATTTGATAAAAAAATTTAAAAAACACTATTAATGAATTAGATATTTATTATAAAAATATTACTATGAAACTATAACTACAAATTATAATTATAAATTTTCCGCAGCACAAGTAATTTTTTGAAATAATGAGCAACAAAAATTATTGGCTATTAATCGTTAGTCATGTTCATTACAAGCACAACAGATTAATTCCAAATTATCTTTAGAGAAATTTGGAATTATATAAAAAAAAGAATAATTATTAGCTACCAATTGTGCGTAGCAAAGATTAGCTACGAAAGCATTCATTTTGTGTTTGGTTAGGTTAATTTCATAGTTTAGGCCATGAATTTTTAGCATTAACTATAAATTAATTGTAGTTGATGTTCTAGTTTTTTGTAGTGAGAAAGAAGCTTATAACTTTGATAAATAAGACAATATGATCTTATGATGCTCTTCTTGAAAATGTATGGAATTTCTAACTTATTTTTAAAATTTTTTAATCATATTAGTTACAGAATTATCATTATTAATATTTTATAAGTTTTAATTTATATTTTTATCAAAATATTTTAAAAAACTTATTAATTAAAAAAATCTAGAATAGTATATATTTCAAAAATATCTTATAAAATGTATATAATGTTACCGAACAAAAATAAATTTACAAGAGACTTCTTTTAATGTTTTTAATTTTCAAAATCTCTTGTAGAATATCATAATTTGTTTGCAATCAAAATGGCATTCTCTGGAATATTACACTGCACTTCAAAATGAAACTTAACGAGAGAGAATTGTAGTAAATGTATGGAATCTTATAAGTTGAAAGCTTGTGAAAGACTATTATAAAATATTTTGGAACGTTTTATTGCTATTTTTGAAAAGAATTATTTCTCTCCACCTTGATTGATTTCTACCATTCAATCAAAATGGTAGACATTATAAGTAGAAGATATCATTTGCAACAATAAGTGGTAGGTAATATTTGTAACGATTCACGAGATATATATGAAGAGTAAAAGTTGGACGTGTATACTTTAAAGCATCGAGCTCTAAGGGTATAATATTTTTCTAGAAATATAGATGTAAATAAACTTGATAAATAAATAACATATTGAAATATAAAAATACTCTTACCTTAACTTAAGATCTAACACCTATGAAGATTACTATATGACTGCTACCTCTGATGTGGCTAATTGAATGACAAATATCATGGATTCTAATTTTAATGAGAACTCTTATCACAATAATTATAGAAAATTATATAAGAAATTTTAGAATTTAAAAGTTTTAGATGAAAATTTTGATGGAAAGATTTTAGTTTGGCATGTTTACTCATATTTTATTTTTTTCTAGAACATCTTTTCACGCAATTTCATTAGATTGGCCTCATTTGGTCAGTATTAAGTAAAAAATTAAAATTACTTGTAATTTCTACATTAAGAGTTGAAAACAGGCACATTTGGTAAAAAAAATATAACTACCGCATGACAATTTTTACCAATTTAATGTACATTACAATTTACTTGTAATGAAAGTACTCTTGTAAGATTTATTGACTTATCTATTATATAATGTTATAAAAATAAATAAATAATTTTTCTCTTTCTTTTAATTTATTCTGAAGTTCTCAAAATCTCTTTGCAAAATATGCAATCAAATTGACATTCCATAAGAATATGTTATTTATGTATTGGTAGTTGATCTGTATTCTTCTCCAAGGGGTCAATTCTTAGTGACAATGCTTACCCCGCATATATCTTCTATTTGCAAAAAAATTTAAAAGGCAAATATTACTATATCCAAAAAAAATTAAAAAGATTTTCTAACTTAAAATATGGATTAATACAAAGATATCAATATTTATGCCTTTTGATGAACTTACAATAAAGATTATATTATAGATTTTAATTTTGTGTTTTTCTTAACAATTTTATGAGCTATATTATTTTCTTTTCTTTTCTTTTTTTGTAATTTTCAAGCACATAATTAAATGGACAAATTAGTTGATAAAAGTCAAACAAAGAGTAATAAACAAAGGCCAAACATGTATTTTGTAAGCAAAATTATATGCACCATCCCATAATTTTGCATGCTTTCTCCCAATTTTACAATTATTTTTGTTTAATTTATGTGTGAGATCATTAGAAATTATTTTTATAGTCATTTTTAAATTATTATTATTATTTTAGAGGGGAGTATTGTTGGTTCGCAGCCATCCTTATGATTGTTTGTGCTACTAATTCAAGAATGGATGAACAAATGATGTTCTACTAAGAGTCTAAGATCCATCTTTTTTGTTCCCAAACATCCTCGAATTCGCATCTATACCAAATTTGATGGGAAGACTAACTATTTGCCCCCCTCAAACTATGGAAATATACAATTAGCCCCCTCCAAGGACCAACTCAGAAAAAACTAGTGTTTTTTTTTTCACCCCCAATTTTCACTTAATCTCTCAAATATTTAGAAATATGTGAAAGTTGAGAGATTAAACCTGTAGCATAAAACAACCAATATAAATCATAACAATGTAGTTAATTAAATTAGACCCATCCAAGTTGAAGCTCATCCATCTTTATCCACAAAGAAAAGAAAAAGTTTAACAAAAAAAAAATCAATGCAACAGGAAATGTACCCAAACCATCCCAGAAAGAAACAGATAGTGTCAACCCATGTTCACTACAAGAATACCAATGAGAATTTCAGGTCTGTACAAAAAGAATTAGCAACAATTACACAAAGCCATGGCACAAACTACTTGTCAGATCTGAAGTTAATGAAACTAACTAATGTATGGCTGAAAGATCAAACGATTCATGACCATTCTGATGGGCTCGGAAGTGGTTCTATTGGATCAAACATGTCGATTGGTGGGAAGTCATCAATGAAACTGTCGGGGGTGACAGCATCGTGGCTTTCTCCCTTTACAGCAGCAGTTTGAGAGCTTGTTTCGGGTCCAAGAAATGTTGGGAACACAGGAAGTTGTGGAGGGCCTAATGCAGATCCACTTGAATGGCCGAAAACATCAAGGAAATTAACTTCTCCGAGTCTTGAGATGAATTCTTGGCTTTCTAGTGGAAGTGGGAAGTCCGATTGGAGCTGTGGGAATGAAGGAAAGGGGAGACAAGTTTGTGGCTCAACGAATGGTTTCTTCTCAGCAGGAGGAGTGTAGTCGAATTGAAACGGGCTGTGCTCATAACTGAGCATGTTTGGATAGACAAATTCTGGCAATGGTACCATGTTGATTGTCTCGGTGTCTCCAATCTGTGATGACGAGCAAGATTGTGACTTTGTTGCTGACTCTTCCTCTGTTGATGAGCTGAACTTGAGTGCCTGAAAAGAGGATGATCCCATGATTTTCAGTACAACACTTCAATATATACTATGATCAATCTACTTGTGCAACAGTCCTAAGAGCCCCAATATTGTGAGCAAAGATCATCACAAGAGCATTTTTGAAGTAAGTGTTAAAAGGGCATCAACATTTCACCCTAAAACCAAACTTTGTCCAAACATCTTGCCAGATTAAGGTACCCAGTGCTCATGTGGAAAAGGATATTACTAAAGAAATGAATAAACAAGGACATAATGTATCAAGAGACTCAAAGGAAAATTGTTATGTCTATGAAAAGAATGAGTGAACTCGTCACCTCCACAGGGGGAACATCATGAAAAACATGGGATTTGACTTCCTTGGTATTCTTCTGTGACTTGCTGGATGATGGTGCAGAATTCTGCAGAATTCTTGCCAGCCGCTTCTGCCTGCTACTCCAGAAATTCTTCACATCATTATCTGTTCTTCCAGACAAATAAGTAGCAATTCTGGCCCATTTGTTCCCAAATTGTGCTTGCAGATCAATCACAGTTCTCTCCTCCTCCGCCGAAAACTTCACCCCACTACAAAAAGCAAATTGATCAAGAAGAGTTGAAGAACTTGCTTTGCTCTGCATCGATGCAGTTCCAATGGCACAGATATAATAGCCAATTGGCAAAATAACAAAAATCCCAGCAACAAAAATAACAACTTTGGTTTTATAAGAACCCTTATCAGAGAAATCCGGTGCTTACACATTTTATCATACACATATCAAACTCAAAGATCAATACAATACTTCAAGACGTGTTCAGCAAAGTTTTACCCTCAAATCTTACAGGATTCTAACTCCAGAATCATCAAGTCCACACACAATTACACTCACATCCACACACTCACACAAGTAATGCAATTTTTGCAGCATAAGTTCAAGATGCAACCGGAAAATTAACAGAGTAAGGGCAAGAAAGAAAGCCCTTTTTCACCTACAAAACAAACTAGAATGATACATAATGCACTTCTATATTTCATCAAACGCGTATCAAACTCAAAAACACAACAAAAACAAAGCCCAACTTAAAATGAACAGAATTACACCACAGTACTCATAAAACCCACAAATCACACACACAAAAATCCCATCTTTGCCTCATACTTCTTCAAGTTGGGTCGGAGTTTGTTGACCCAGCGGAGGCGGCACGATTTCCCCGTCCTCTGCAAGAGTCCTTTGGATCGAATGGAGCTCCAGTCTCGTGGCCCGTATTTTTTGACATGATTTATAAGCACTTCATCCTCTTCCGCTTTCCATGGTCCTTTCTTTATCCCCCCCATTTCATCGAGATGAACCATTCTCGTCTTCCCCTCCATCACCATTTCTCCACACTGATTTCACAATAACTCAACTCTCGACTATAAACATACAAATTTGGCAAAAAAATGGGGGAAAGAAAAGCAAAGTTGAATTCCCGGATGGAATTCTGCATGCAAGAATTTGTTAGAACTTTTGCTAGATTTTTTGTTTGCGGATTTTACTATTTTGAAGTGGGATATTTCTCTTTTTCTTCGCTATTTCTATTATCCGGTTGGTGTGTGGGATTTGGGAAGTGACGGTTAAGGCGGTTATTGCCACTATCTGCCGACTATGTAGCCCACTTCCCCAATTTTTTATCTTGTTCAAATTCAGTCCCCGAAAGTTGCAAAAATACCATTTCTTTCTGAATTGAACCAAATGGTGTTTATCTGATGGCCAAGATTAGGCTACCCTTTTGTACTTAGCCACCAAATTTGCCCAATGAAAAGGGAAACGAGAGAGGAGGGGGGGGGCTACAACGATTATATGAAAAAAGAATTTAAAAATTATTCATTGATTAATCACCTAAGAATTATGTTTTATAAAATGATTTAAAGTATATAAATCATAATATATGGTAAAAAATAACGATAATTTTAATAATTTAATTAATAATTAATGAATTAAATACTCCTTTCGGTAAACATATAAGAGATCGATAGCTTTAATTGTTATATCATAACATTTGAGTTGGATTTTTATCTAATATTTTACAATTTTATATATCTTTGTATGATGAGGCCTTCTATAACCCAATAAAAATACAAATATAATATTATGTTCAAGTATATCAAAAATAATGAATATGCCTTCGTATGTTAAAGCTGGATTTGTAAATGTAGTGTCATCTTCTAAAAGCTTACTCATATCAAGATAAGATAATTATTTTTTGAAAAACCAAGGATGCTAACAAATTAGGACTTCATAAATTTTATTTTATATACTAGTAATTTTGGCACACTCTATGTATATTCTAGAACTTTTATTTTATAGATAAAAATGTTTATTTATTTTTATAATATCGTCTTTGAATAATTTCAATATATTATTTAAATATTTACATATAGTAAGATGAGCCGTAAATGATGACTATTTCATAAATTGTAGTTATAAGGATCAAAAAATAAAAATGATGACGTTTTAGGCATATCGTTCCAAAACAAACTAAAAAGAAGTGGGGTTTTCTTAATAATATTGATACATACATAACATATAAAAAGGGGGGCTTCATATGCTCACATAGTAAAGATTTTCAAACCAATATAACAAATTTTAATTTGCTAAAAATAGCCGTTCAAATAATCCGCAACTTCATTCTTGCATTAACATGCCCATTATGTACTATTCGTAACTCTTTTCGTCCTATCCATCCTCCCAAAATAACGACAACTACTTTATACATACAAAATATTGCGACATGACGACTAACGCGTATGTATATATTAAGTAAGTTGTAGAAATATGATCACACATTTTTTATCGTGGAAATTATTCATGCAGTACACGAGGAATATAAAATTGAGAGCACAAAAACAGAGTGTCAAAATGTGATTTAAGAGCCATTTGCTAGAGGTTAATCGAGTTTATGGTATATTATTGTATGATATATCTAATAAATGTACTACAATATTATTTATTGTCGTTGAATTGATAATTATTAAGCGATGAATGCTAAAATTTGAATTTTTGTCTATTTTTATTTCTTTTCTTAAATAGCAATATCCTTGATTTTTTTAGAGGGCCAAAAAAATGTCAAAGAGAGTTTGTGTAAATGCATGGAAGTTTATAAGCGCACAAGCTTCTAGAAAGAGCTTTTTGTAGAAATGTTGAAACATTTTTATGATATTCTTAGGATTCTTTCCCCCATTTTTGATCTCTATTGTTCGTTTGCAGTAGTGGATAATATAAATAAAAGGTAGAACATTGTTTACATCAATTCATGAGAAACAAATATAAAACAAATCATAGGACATGTTTAAAACAATCCATGAGAAAATCAATTTGAGTCCAAAAGTCTAATAAAAGCTCCATTGTCAAAAGAATTAAAGTGGGATTAAATGGCGTGCTCATCTCCAAAAAGTGCGTTTTAAATTTTTTTTCTTTGAAATATATATTTGTTGGGGCTTTTTCAAAAGATTCTTCAAAAATGAGTTCAAATTCATTTCTATCTTTCCTCCTCAAAAAAGAAAAAATTAAGAAATTTTTTTCTAAAGATCATATCTCATTCTTAAAAAATCTAGGGAAACTATTGAAAAATTAAATTCAACCATTCAATGCTATTGAAAAATGGTTAATAGATTAGTTATCCTCACATCCTTACTCTCTCTAAAATTATCTCTCTCTCTCTCTCTAAAAACCACTTAAAAATACGTTCTCTAACAAAATTTTTATATAAAACTTTAATTTAGTCACCTTGTAGGGCACTTGGTCTAATGAGATAGGATAAAATGTATGATTATAATAATAAAAATTATATGTATTTTGTTATTATTTCTTCATGCAACTAAAAAAATTGAGCCTATTCATGATTTTGGTTCATGGGTTAGGAAACTATTTTATGATTGATTTTGGTTCATCCTAGTCATTGAGTATCATGCATATTTTTATCATGCAAAAGACCAAATGCAATCAATCTATTGAATTCAAACTGTGAAAACGCTTAACCGAAGCCATTTGCAAAGCCTCAGAGTCGCCCATTTACAATTTTATGAAAATGAAGTTGTGCTGAACCATTGATAAAAAATGAGCAATGAAGTTGGAGCTTTTTCTTATGCAATTTTTGAATGGCACACGAAGGGAAGAATATGGAAGAATCAAATGGAAGAGAATCGTGTTTTTTTTTCTTTATTTTGATTTCTTTTTCTTAATTAATTATTCTCTCTTTTCCTTTTGTTTTTCCTAGACAATGACTTATAGTCCCATTAAGTGGGAGCAATATTTTCACTTAATGTATTTTATTGTTATTTCAACTATTACATTGATCAAATCATCAGAACCATTCAAGATGCTGAAATAGAGCCTATGATGGATTTTAGTTTGGGGATTAGGAAATCAAGGTAGCCTACGGTTGATTTTGGTTTGTGGGTTAGGAAATCAAGACTAATATTTTTGCTTCAATTAAGGTGTTATCGATAGTAAACAAGGTCAAACAATATGATTTAAAATCTAATTTTTTAGTATTATTATGGTGGGCACCCAAAAAGAGAGCCCCTTCTTCTAAGAAAAAATGAAAACAAAGGCAACAATCAACAATCAACAATCAACTTCAAGAAAATAAATATATAAACATAAGAAAGGATGTGTACTGATATAAGCATCAAGCTGCCTTGAGAAATTAATGAGCTTGAAGTACTTAGTGGAAAATTGTTGATGGCATAGTCTCACACAAGTATTCGTTTGCTCCAAGAAAAAATATGTATGCTTTTGTATTATCCATCACGGGGAAGTCTTTGTCAAAATAAGTTGTCAACCCATGTGGTTGATTGATTTTTATGAACTACATATGTCGATTTTTTTTCCTCTTATTTTTATAGTTTTAATAAAAAGCATAAATTTTTCGTTTGATGGTACTCTAAAGCTAAAGAGAGGAGAGAAATGTGTGGGTTTCGATGAGTTAATGAATATAAACTTTTTTGGGTTCTATTCTTTGTTTTCCCCTTATCAGCTTGTGGTTTTTGGAAAGAGTTATCTATAAAATATGTCAAATATAAATTTTTTATATATTTATGTATGAGAAGTATATAGATTAATCAAATAATAACAAGTATGCATATATATATATATATATTTATATATGAAAAAATAAATATAAGGTGCAATCAAAATTGACAATTGTCACAATAATCTGTTAAGAAATGTATGAGCAAATAACTTTTATGAAAAATTCTTATAAACTAACCACTGAATCCAACACCTTTACTGAGAGAGGGAGAGTGTGTTATATCAAATGTAGTCATTAATTTTTCACAAATAACGACCTATCTAAATACATATCCCAAAATCACCATTTGTTTTCCTTATAAATTAGTTGTTATAAAAAAGAACATGCCATCCAATTGAGTTATTGAGCGGTCAATTGACCTAATAATACTACCCTTATATTTGTATATATGATGTTTAAGGTCCAAACCATAATGAACTCTTAGTATGCATGCGTGTGTAAATAAAAATAAAAAAAATACTACTTATGAGCTATTTTTCAATGTTAACTAGCCTTCTTATTTTCCTAATTCCCCCCTCCCCTTAAAAGCAAATATTGTTTGTGTTTCCTTCTGTTTTTTTTCATATTATTATATGCACCTCATTATTTCTGAATATATATATATATATATATGTCCAACCATCAAAACACCTAAATTGTTTTCTTTCCTAAAGGAATAACATGTACTAGTCATTACTGATATGGGAGCCCCACTAGGGCTCCTAAGGCCTTGTAAGCTCGTTAGGCCCTTTTGTGGACAGGCCCAGTTTCAACCATGAGGTTGAAAACATATTCTTATTGTCGACGAAGTTTATTGGGCCTCACTGAGAGCAAGCCCGAGTTTGCTCGAAGGTTGAGAACCGTTGTCATTGTTCGATCGAGAAGATTGACATTGTTGACCTCATTTATGTTTTAAGATGAATTAGGTGCTTAGCGATTAATGATGGTAGCTTGCACCACCCCATTTGCCACATTAAAAGAGCCTCAACTACCTGTTCATCTACATTTATTGCTATGATGGCGTGTCATCTCTGCCATTAATGTTGTTGTATTCGCATTAATGATGATGCGGTCTCTCCCTCCGGCAAGTTTAATGACCCTTACAGTCAACAATTGTAAAGCATGGGCTCTGGTCTAAATGACTGGATTTACCTCTACTTGCGAGAATTACTCGATAGACCTACTGGTTGAATCTGCCTTTTCACTCCGAAACATACACTATAAATACCTAATCCTCATAGCAGAACGGTAAGAAATCCACTGTCAACTAAATTGTTACTCTTTCCTTTTTTAGTCCAATCGATCAATTGACTTAATCATCAAAAGGTTTTAGTCGAGGACTCTTTTGGCTAGCCTGATGTGTGCTACTTGGCTGCAGGTTTCGCTCCACACCCTGTTCTGATTGAAATACATTAGGAGATTGTACAACGACCATTTTCTGGCTAAGTAACGTTGTGTTTGACATCATATACCATTAATATTTTGGCACTGTCTATGGGAAAGAGGACTTGACAGCTGGAAATGGTAGAGACCAGGAAAACCACCTTTGAGAGGCAAAATGATCGTCACAAGGGTAGCCCATGCACGAGATAGGTGGACTTAGCTCTCAAAGCAAGCAAATGGTCACTTTGACCATTCTACAACTTATGTAGATGATCAACAATCAAATCTCAGCCCAACTATTAGCTCAATTGTCCATTGCATTGCAGAGACATAATAACCTACCAACATCGGCTATGAGTGCTACTCTTCTTCCCTCACATCAAGAGAGGCCTCTCCCAGCAAAGTGCCAAATCGAGAATGAGTTACGCCATCCATCCAATTGGCATGAGTTAAGTTTGGGCCATTTTCCCTATTGTCAACTTCATCACCTTCTGTCGGAAGAAGTTGCTAAGTCAGCAGATCAATGAGTTTAACCTAATCGAGCCCTACAACGCAATCAAGTTGAACGCCAAAGATCTTGCCTCAGTTGAGATGTGTCTAGGGCTGACAGAGAAGATTAGGATGAGGGATCACATCAAGTCCAGTAACCCAATAGGAGGTTGGAGGAAATCTCATGAAGGAATCTGGAAAGGACCCAAGCTGGGATTGTTCCTCGAGTCCAACATGAAAGAGAGTCACCATTTGTTCAAGAGATTATAGAAGAAAGGATAGCTCTCGATGCAAAGGTTCTTACTGGATTGCCATCATATGATGGGTTTTCCAATCTAAATGAACACCTACTGTAGTTTGAACATATGATGTAATTACATGGGCATAGCGACCATATTCATGCAAAAATATTGGTTACTACCTTTCAAGGCATAGTATTGGAGTAGTTTGTTTAGCTTTAACCGGCATTCGTATATTTGTATGACCAATTTTGTGACAAATTTTTACATCAGTTCGCCAGCAGAAGAAAAGCCAAATTGCCCTATACTCACATATATACCGTCAAGTAGAATGAAGGTGAAATATTGAGGCATTTTTCCTCTAAGTTCAACATGAAGGTCCTAAAAATCAATAATCCCTGCATCAAATTCCTAATCGACATATTATTTTTGGGATTGAGATATAAGGAATGCACTAATGCGTTGGTAAGATAGTGCCCCCGTATGATGGAGAAGCTCCCAAATTTGGCAGAAAGGTATATGTCCCAAGAGGAGATGAATAAGATGAAATTTAGGGGTGGAGGTTTGACAAAAAGAAAGAAAATGAGAGAGGTGACATGAATCAAAATTAAGGTCACAGGTCTTCTATCAAATGCTTCCATAACTATGCTCTTCTGAATACACCACGTAAGGAGGTCTTGTTAGCAATCCAACATGACAACCTCTTGAAAAAGCCTAGAAAACTCCCGAGATGGAATATATGAAAAAATTAAAGAAGTACTGTCATTTCCACTGTCAGAAAGGTCATGACACGGAGCATTGTTTCAACCTCCAGGATAAGATCGAGCATCTCATTAGGCAAGGCCACCTTAAGCAATTCGTGGATCAAAAGGCTTTACAAGCCATGGCTCAAGTTAACTAGACTCCCTGTAGAGAATGCTCTCCAAGCCCAAGGTGTGAAGATAAAGGAAAATAAAAGGTGGAAGATAACTATCCCCCTCTAAAAGGCATAATCGACACAATAGCTTGTGGCTCAATAGGAGGTGATTTGAGGTCAGCTAGGAAGCAAGTCCAAAGGCACCTCAAATCCAATAGACAGGCGAATGCTAAGCTAATATATCAATTATCCATGAGCACCGAGCCCATTTTCTTCTCAGGCTCTGATTTAAAGCATTTCGGACGTCAATGCATGGGAGGCAGTCTAGGTTACTCTTTGGTGGTTTTTGTTCAAATTGGTCGACAATGGCAGCTCAACGAATATCATTTTTTTGTCTATCCCTGATAGAATACAGCTGGGAAAACTAAAGTTTGACCCCATTGAAATACCCTTGGCAAGTTTGGAGGATCAAAAATCATTCTATCATGATCTATTAATTTGGTCACTTCTTTCAAAAAGCCCCTAAAAGGCGTACCCTAATGGTTAACTTCCTTGTGGTCAATTCCCCATTTACTCCATTTACTTATAACGCTATCCTTGGCAGGCCAGCTTTAAATAAATTTCAAGTGGTTGTGTCGACCTATCATATAAAGGTCAAGTTTCCTACACCTAACTGGAACAAGTGAAATGTTGTGCAATATAAAGGAGGCATGGTGGTGTTACACCATTTTGGTTGAAGCCATGTCTCCAAAAGTCCGACCTCAAATAAAGTCCTCTGGAGATATCCCAGTAATGAAATCCGAGGAGGACCAAGTCAATAAGAAGAGAAAGATTGAAGACAAGAGGGTCGAGCCAGCCAAAGAATTCAAGACCATTCAGTTGGAGCCTGGAAACCCAAAAAAGATAACTCGAATAGAAGCAAGTTTGGGAGGGCAAATGGAGTACATGCTCGTTGACTTTCTCCAAAGAAATATAGATGTCTTTGCATTGAAAGCTACTGATCTGCAAGGCATTGACCTTGAAATCATTGTGCATAGTTTCAATTTGACTTTACATACAAACCCAACCAACAGAAAAAGAGAACTTTTAATGCTGAAAGGACTCAGATCATTGAGGAAGAGGTCAACAAGCTTTTAGATATAGGCTACATTGTCAAAATTCAATATCCTAATTGGTTATGTAATGTAGTTTTAGTCCCCAAAAATGAGGAAAAAAGGAGAATGTGTAATGATTTCACTGATCTTAATAAAGCATGCCCTAAAGACCCGTATCCTCTTTCTCATATTGACTTATTGGTTAATTCCATTGCTGGATGTGAAATTTTAAGCATGATGGATCCCTTTCAAGGGTATTACCAAATTTTTATGGCCCTCAAAGACTAGGATAAAACCTCTTTTGTGGTTCATAATGGCATATATTGTTTCTTAGTTATGCCGTTTTGATTGAAAAATGTGGGAGCGACCTACTAAAGATTAGTTAATTTTATATTTAAAGATGATATAGGTCAATCTATGGAAGTATATATGGATGAAATGATTATCAAAATAGAGAAAGAGTCTGATCATCTGGCCGATCTTGCTCATACGTTTTCCATCCTTCGCGCCTTTGGCTTGAAGCTTAATTCAAGTAAATGCACTTTCGAAGTGAGAGAAGGAATGTTTCTCAAGTACATGGTTAGTCAACGAGGAATTGAAGCTAATCCCCAAAATATTCAAGCTATACAAGATATAGCCCCACCCTGAGCAATTAAAGATGTCTAGAGACTGATTGGGCGGATCACTGCCTTGGGTCGGATTACTGCAAGATTGGCGTATAAGAGTTTGTCATTTTTTTTAGTCCTGAGAAGTGCTAAAAGGTTTCAATGGACAAAAGAGTGTGATCGGGCACTGGTCGAACTCAAGGAATACCTCTCTTGACCTCTAGTGCTACCCAAACCTACGATGGGAGAAATTCTATACTTACACTTGGTCATGTCAATGATCGCTGTTAGTTCAGTTTTGATGTCAGCTCATGAGGAAGCAAGCAAGTTGGTGTACTACATCAATAAAGTTTTGCAAGGCCTCAAAAATAATTACCTAGTGATCGAGAAGTTCACTTTGGCACTAGTTACTACAACAAGAAATTAGGGCCCTACTTTCTGTCCCACTCCATCATTATCTTGATGAACCAACCTTTAAAGTAGGTGCTCTCTAGGCCAGACACTTCAAGAAGGTTGACCAAATGGGCTATTAAGTTGGGGGAATTCGACCTCAAATTTCAACCGCAGGTCGCTATAAAGCCCAGGTGCTAGCGGATTTCATAGCGAAGTGAATCGGTCTGCCGTTAGCTTAGGACCAAGAATCCTTACTATGGTCCTTACATGTGGATGGATCAGCCACTAGCACAAGTGGTGTTGTGGGGATATTATTGTGCTCCTTCCAAGCGAAAGAATATAATTTTGCCATCAAATTAAACTACCTTGTCACCAATAATGAAGCAAAATATGAGGCTCTCATCACCGAAATAAAAATGGCATTGGATAAAGGGGTTAAGAACCTAAAACCTGTTACCGACTCTAAGCTTGTAGCTGAGCAACTAGAGGGTAATTTTGAAGTGAGAGATATGACTATAAGCGCCTATCTCGCTGAGGTCAGGAAGCTAGAGCGACAATTTGAGAATTTCACACTCAGTTAATGACCTAAGTTAGAAAATGAGAGAGCGAATGCCCTTTCTAAATTCACCAGCACATCTAAAGGAACTAGAGATAGGTCAATTACTTTCCTAGTCTCAAACAGATCCGTCATTGTCGATCCTCAGTATGGCAATGTATTTGTGATGGGGGTCCCAGATCATACTTGGATTAATGAAATTAAAGCTTACCTTAAGGAAGGAAAAGTACCATTAGATATAGTCGAAGCTCAAAGGTTGAGGGCACGGGCATCGAAGTTTGCTTTGGATGAATTCGACCAACTATACAAAAGTCTGTTGTTGGACCTTCCTTTAGGTGCCTTACTCTCAACCAAGCACAGGAAGTCTTACAAAAGATTCATGCAAGCATTTGCAAAACTCATTTAGGGGAGCAGTTATTAGCTCACAAAGTCATCGAAGCAAATATTTTTGGGCCTGATCAAAGATGCTGTCAAGTTTGCCAAAAAATGCCAATCGTGCCAAGTTCATGCTAACATTTCTTGTCAAACCTTTGTCGAGCTTGTGCCAATGCAAATTATGTGGCTATTTGACTAGTGGGGGGTCGATATTGTAGGGTCCTTCCCAATTGCTATAGGACAAAGGAAATTCATGACATTAGCAGTCGAATACTTCACTATGTGGGTTGAGGCAGAGCCCTTACCCAAGATTACGGATGCTGTGATAAGAAGTTTTTTGTGGAAGAACATTATTTGCCATTTTGGCTTGCCTAAAGTCCTTATATATGATAATGGAACCCAATTCTAAAGTAAATAGACTAGAGAATGGTGTGAGAGTCTTAGGGTTAAATAACATTTTACCTAAGTAGAAAACCCACAAGCTAATGGTCAAACAGAAGTCACTAATAGAACCATACTTGATTACATCAAAACTAGATTGAAAGGTTCTAATACAAGCTGGATGGTTGATCTACTAGGGGTCCTTTGGGATTACTGCACCACTCCAAGAATGACGATCGAACAAAGTCCTTACAGCTTAGTGTATGGATCAGAAGCAGTAATACCCACTGAATTGATCCAACATACAGCTCAAGTTATACATTACGACAAAAGGGTAAAGCCGAAGTCCTTTAAAGTGGGTGACCTCATTTTGAAGAAAATCGAAGTCTCTCATAACATGGTTAAGCTTGACCCAAAATAGAAAGGCCTTTACTCTATTGTGAAAGTGGCAAATCATAATTCATACTGATTAGCTGACCTATCAGGAAATGAATTGCCTCGACCATGGAATGCTATCAACCTCAAGAAATTCCACATTTAGATTGCACTGTACAGAAAGCACCTCATCTTAATGAATGATATTGCATGACCCTGTAGTTGCTTTTATTCAAACATGTTCAATTTAATTGATAGAGTGTAATCAAATCGGCCTCAATTGTCATGATTGCCAAGACTGATTGAGTTGACCCTGTAATCGTGCGACGTGTTAAATAATGTGTACAACAAATAGTTTGGCTCTCATTATTTGACTTTGACATCATTTGATGACATGTTAACCTCACAGTCGTGCTATATTCATCAGATCATATTTGTTCTAATTATTGAGAAACTATCAAATCGACTTCGTAGTTATGTAATGCAATTCTAAGTTATTATCAAAACACATAAAGCAATGTACAAATTGTTTAGGTAAAAAGGTCAAACCCGATCGAAGACTTATAGTTGGAGTATTCAATTGGATAACATTGTTTACAAGGCCTTTGAGGCTTTCCACAAAAAAAAAAAAGATCATCAACAACAACAAAACAATGCAAATAAATAATCAACAAGCGACGGCTCAGCTTGACCCTGCTGCCTCATCTTGTTGAGTTGCCACCTCAGCAGCAATCTCATCCATGGCGTTAAAAAACTCTTCAATGGAGCCCACCTGACCACTTAAAGTAGGTTCTTCAACCTCCTGCTCCGCAATTCTAGGTTAACTAGGCCCTGCTACCCGAGAAGGACCCAACTCCTCTGTTAAGAATACCTTATCCCTCGACGGGAAGAAACTCGACACATGCACCTCATTATTCTTAATATCCAAAGCAAATTCCCATGCAAAGCCAAACTCATCACTTACCACCGCAACGCGCAGGAGGAAAGGAAGATCCATAGCGCCGCCTTCAATAGGAACACTTGCATCAAAGGGCTAAAGTTTTTCATCTTTATTCAAACTCAGCTTAACCTTATCTTTAAGGCTAAACTTGTAGCCAAGAAAGTCCAATTGCTTCATTACTCGATCGAACGCCTCTTGAGCATCATCCATGCTAAAAGTAATGCTTGTCTCTATGAAAGTCGGCGTGAGCATAAATTGTTGGGTTGCTTCTTTACAGATAGCAGGCAATACTTTAAAGAATTTTGAACGAGTGTACTTCATCGTGCTATCATATCCCTTCACTTAACCTATATCAGTAGCCTCCTAAATGGTCGAGATTATCTTTTTTAGTTGCTCCTCGACCTAACTCTTCCCTTTCACCACTGCTAAAAGTTCAGCATTTTTCTTCTCCAATTGCTTTGTCAATTCAGCCAATCTTGACTCTAGCAATTGAACTTTTGTTTTTAGCAGATCACTCTGCTTTTTCTCCAATCAGGCATATTTTTCCTCCAACCCCAATTGGTTGGTTTTGCAGAGTCCAAATCGATGATGGACGTTATACCCCCACTATTCGACTTAAAAATTGGAATAACTCATTACTTTCTCAATTCATATTTTACCCAAAATGAAATAAAAATCAATTTTTACCATGTTTACATAGTATGCAAAAGCTTTTAGCATGGCTAGTTGCTCATGATTGTGCATCTCAACCTGGTCTCTCTCAAACAGCCTAGCTGTCAACATAGCCAACAGTGTCATCGACGTACCTCAGCGCCCATTATGGTCGCGTTGTTTGACACCCCCATTTTCTCTCCAAATTGGGGCTAGGGGAATGTAGGAAGGTTATACAATCGCTCAAGAGAAAGAAGGGCATATGCTTCTTCTATTTATCTTTTCTCTTTCTCGATCGCGACCTTTTTCGCAATAGCTTTGGCTATGCCCTCGATGACATTTCTCTTTGGCTAAGGGCAGCTACTAACAGCCCCTCCACTTTATGTAGTTGGGGTCAGGGCATCTTGTATAGCATAAGTGACCCCAATATCCTGCGTGGCTCCTGATGAGCAGCCATTGCTTTTTTGCGCTATTGTGTTTCTTTCTCATTGCAATCTGCCATGCTCGATTCATAATTGGTCAACCTAAAAGAAAGAAACTTTTTATCAAATAAACAACCAAAAAAAATTATGTTTAACATTAGTCGGGGGGTCGGTTTCTACCTAATTGTGCACTTACGTGCAACTTTACAGTGGCGGTCGATAACCCCACTATAACCAAGTTCCTTTCTCATATGAACACTGAGGTATCCATCTCACCAAATTCGAGTAGCTCTTGAATGAAAATGCTACTCCATGAAGCATTCATGGTGACATCCAACTTAACCTTACCCTCATCCATTCTCTCAGGATCTAGAATTCAACCCTAGTGGGGGGTTGAATGAAGAAATACTGCTCCTTCCATTTTAGGCCATGTGAAGATGAGAGAGCTCTAAAAACTTTCTTATGGGGTCACATGATTAAGTAGTAAAAAACTAACTCCCCAACCAATCTTGACTTTCAGGATATGGGCAAATGAAAGCGGTGGCTAAAATTGGCCCTTGAAGACACCTCCTCAATGATACCTATTGACATAATAAAAACTGTATCTAAGGGCAAAACAATTGGGAAGTAGCTAGGTTATGCAAACTTGAAGACCCCTTAACAAGTTGACTATAAGGTAAGCTAATGGAAATCTTAGGCCACATTTTAGGGCATCCTAAAAAACAGTAATAAAACAGTTTGGGGGGAGGGGGTATGCATCCTATCTGAAGCTTTAGATTTTATCAATTCAAACCCATCTAGAACGTGATATTTTCTTCGTATCAACACCAGGTCATTTGATGAAACCATCGACACAATATCACTATAATGGGTTGTCGTAAACAATCAACTCCTCGACCTAGGTGCCTCTTCTATAACCATTCCCTCTCTGTCCCCACCTCGACCTAAGGGTCTAGCTTCACTTATATCCTCAACCACAGGATTAGAGGGCCCTACACCCTCGTCTCCCCCACCATGACCTGAAGGTCCAGCTTTATCTATATCCTCGATCGTTGGATCAAAGGGCCCTGTAACCTTATTTCCCCTACTTACTATTGCTTCCCTATCATTCTGACTACTCAACCCCCCACTCCACTCAGTCTCGCTATTCGGCTCGGATCTGGTAGCTTCAAAGTCAGAACTAGAACTCAACATTATTAAAGATTAATGTTGCACAAAACTAAGGATATAGCAGAGAAACTTACAAAAACTTCACCTGCAAGGATATACAAAAACTCAATCGGGATTTTTCTTGCTTAAACTCAAATATGTTGCGGTAAAAGTAAAAATGAATGGTGAAAACCTAATATTTATAAGCGCTTTGGAATGCTAACCGACTAAAGTAACTGACAATCGATTATTTAATGCGTAACCGCCAATTTCTATGCATCGAACCCCATGTAACCATCAGTAACGGTTCCTGCCAATGCCACTCTCATCGAGATTTAAAATCCCTTTTTTTTCTCTAGCTTCTTCTTGTCGAGATTCGCAAGATATTACTCCAAACCAGTCCTTCTTAAGGCCGGACCTTGGAGTGGGGAGGACTCATGATATGGAATCAGCCTACTAAGGCTCCTAAAGCCTGATAAGCTTGTTGGGCCTTTTTGTGGACATGCCTGATTTTGACCATGAGGTTGACAACATATTCCTATAGTCGATGAGGTTTACTAGGCCTCACTGAGAGCAAGCCCAAGTTTGCTCGAAGGTCGAGAACTATCGTCCTTGTTCGACTTATTTTAAGATGGATTAGGTGCTTAGCGATTAATGAAGGCAGCCAGCACCACTCCATTCACCGCATTAATAGTGCCTCAACTACCAGTCCATCTGTACTTATTGCTACGATGGCATGTCATCTCCACCATTAATGCTGTCACATTCGCATTAATGATGGTGCCATCTCCCCCTCTGACCAGTTTAATGACATGTATGGTCAATAGTTGTAAAGCATAGGCTTTGGTCTAAATGATCGAATTTGCCCCTACTTACGAGAATTAAAAAAAGAGACCTATCAAGGTGAATCTGCCTTTTTACTTCGAAGCATACGCTATAAATACCTAATCCTCATAGCAAAACGGTAAGAAATCCACTCTCAACTAAATTATTACTCTGCCCTTTTTTAGCCAGGTTGATTGACTGACTTAATCATCCGAGAATTTTAGCCGAGGACCCTCTCGACTAGCATAACATGTGCTAATTGACTGTAGGTTCTGCCCCACACCTTATTCTGGTTGAAATACATCAGGAGATTGTACAACAATCACTTTCTGGTTGAGTCACACTATGCTGGACATCATTTACAACAACAATTACCAAGTGTGCTTGTAATAGTCACATTTAGAGACTTACTTTTTTTTTTCTTCTAATTTTCTTGTTTCCTATGATTTCCATTACTTGATTGAAGATAGTTTGGAGTTTTGGAGGTATAAAATATTTGGCAAGTCTCTTGAAAGAATTCAAAATGTGAGCCAAGTATATACATGTTGTTTTACTCACTTTTCTCTAATGTTATGCAGACCCTTTAGACACCACCGTAATATAAATGATGTAGTATTATTAAAAATATTCTTAAAAAATAGTATATTCTTAAATTATCCTTAAATTATCCTTAAATTAAGATCTTTTAAGATTTTAGTATGATCGATTTAGGACCAGTCTAATTCTGTCTTTTGAATTTTTAAAGTTGATTGGCCCAAATAAAGCTATATCTACAATGGAAATGTGTTGAGTGACTCCACTTATAAATACTCTTTTTATCATACTTACAAATATGCAACTATATCTCCAATTTTTTTTTTAAATTTTTAACTAATGTGAGTATTGAAAGATTTCTATAAAAAAAATTAATGATTCTAACCTTATTTGAATTCGGGTTCTAAATAATTTCATCCAAACCGGAGTTTACATTAGCCGAATCATTTGACTAAAAGAACATTTCCGAACTCATATCATTATAAAGTGAAACGATTAAGATCTGTCCTACGACAAGTTCTATGGGGTCAAATCTTGGCCTATGAATGAATCTACTAAAGAAAGGAATTAGTTTGACTGACATGAGCATCAGAATCAGTAATGCGTCGTACAGTTTACCTATTGATTATAATATTACTATCACATAAAAATTATTCTTGTGAACATAATTGAACCATTAAGATTTTCAAAGTTTTCATCTTTTTCAAATAGAAACACATAAATCAAATGTATTTTCATTTCCATTTTTATATATTGATATTTCCATACGATTAATGCAAACTCTTTTTTAACTATTATACAAAAGTCTAGTGAAAGTATTCTCAACCCTAGAAATGCAGTAAATATGATATGAATTTGGAAATGTAACCAAACAAGCTCGAAATCTTCTACGGAGTTTCTTCTAAATGTATGGAAGTGTCTAGCATTTTTTAACTTTTTACTTGTGCACATGTTGTTAGAATTCGAACCTCAAAGTTCATATATATAAATATAAGGATAATACTATTAAATTAATTGATCATTAGTTCAACATATGAAAATTTCAAATTGAAAGCTTTTAAAAGAAACTATGTAAAAAATATATCGAAGCATTTTGTTCTTACTCATACAAAGAGACAGCTCCATCCCATATGATTACTTTCCACCACCCATTTGGAGTGGCAGATAATATATATAAATAAAAGAAGGCAGGGTATTATTAG
>JACGDI010005681.1:274372-310535 GCA_014898725.1 Jacaranda copaia
CCCCCCCCCCCCCCCACAAAAAAAAATAGATTACAATTATATTTGTAACAATTTAACCTAAGAAAAAAAACCATAAATAAGTTATAGGTCATATTTGTAACTTACAAATACTCAAAAAGTATAGTAAAAGAAACGGAGTTATCTAGTAGATACTTAAGAATCAAATTCAAATACCCAAGAATACTTATGGGAATATCTAGTGGAAAACAGAGTTAATTCTGTTAGAAAAGAAAATTTGATGTCATCTTACTCCTACTCCATTGGGTTTTCCTTCGGTTCTCTTAATAACTAATGAAGTTCTATATAATTATATAAGGATTAAAAAAAATTAAAGATATAGTAAGAAATTTGATATTATTTAATTAAAATTAATATATTTAATTAAATTCCTGAAATCTATTGTTGTGCTTGTCACTGTCACACGTATACATTGCCTAGCACAAGTGTGACTCCAACAAGTGGCGATGGCCATTGAAGGATTTCTCTATTTGGTGTATATAGCGATCAAAATATTCAAAATATCCTTAAAATTAGTTAAATGATCGAACTCTCCATTGAATCAGTATTTTTTTATGTAGGTTGAAGTTCAACCTGACCTGACATCAATTTGATCCATAACTTTGGCTATCTAATAAAGACATTGGATAAATCCCCAATCACCACCAGAACAAATAGTGCTTGTTTATCTCATTAGACACAAATAATCAATTGGACCAAGATCATATGTTCAATCTTCAAGCGACCTATTTTTTAAGTCTTCGATCTCTTTAACCCAAACCAACACATCTATAAATCTATTGTTCAATCACTTCACTAACTATACATCATGAAACATCAATTCACCTACTTAATAAAGTTGACAGGACAAGTTTGAGTTGTGGCCAATTGTATGATCTATCGACTAGTAAATCTAAATATACAGAAAAAAAACTCTCGTCTCTGCATCATCATATCTCTTTGAATCCCAAATTCATCTCTAGCATCTTCTATACCACCCCATGTCCTATGACCCCTAATTCATCCAACATCTCATGTAGGATCATATCTCCACCAACTCGTCTAATTGTTTTTTTGCGCACCCTAGCATTAATCCTGCAACCCCTTAGTCATCTCTAACTACGTTTCATGAACCCATGACGCATCTGAATTATCACGACCTACATACATATATGCAAAGTGATTAAGTGAGCATACAAAGGCGTACTAATCTATTAATCAAGTAAATGATATTTTTTATTTGGTATCTACTTAAATATTGCATATATATATTCATTGGAAATATCAATTCAAGTATCCAATTACTGTCATTCAATTTGTAAACTAGGAAAAAAATGCAAAATTGGTTCTGTAACTTGATCCTACTGACAAAATAGGACTTCAACTTTTCGGGCCACAAAATTGATACACTACCTTTAAAAATTTGATAATTTAAGGATAAATTTGACCCAAATTACATTTGGCATCGGCTCATGCCTGCATGGCACCTAATTTGGAGCCGCGTGGCACCCTATCACTCTATATCTCATCTTCTCTCCTACATGGCATGTTGTGTGGCAACCCTTTTTGTTATGGCAATGCATGTGTTACACTAGACCAAAAAAAGAAGGAAAAATTGCACGAAAAAACAAAAAACTACATAAAAATTGAAAAAAGTAAAAAAAATAAAAAAAATAGATAAATCTTCAAAAATATTTATATGCTTATATATATTCACATATATAAACATACATACACAAATATTCCACTTGCTAAATTATCGAATGAAATGAAGTGAGTCCTAAAAAAATTTAAAACTTACACATTAGAATTTAAAATATCAAATATCCTTCAAATTTATAGGGTTTTATTTCATATGAATTTCTCATTTAAAATTTTTTAAAAATCTAATCTTACCACTTTAGGCCATATAATTTTAATAATATTAAGTTACATATTTAATAATGTTAAAATAGTAAACATATCTAAAAATTTAATTAAATTTTCTTGAATTTATTTATTAATTTAAAAATAAAAAATCTCAAAAATATGAAAATAATAAAGATGTTTAAAATAATTTCATTACATTGAATTAATTTAATTAAGATATAAAATAAATAAAAATATAAAATCTAAATCTTTCATCTTGGAAAAAATAATATTAATAATTTTAAATTATATACTTAAAAATTTTAAAATTATAAATATATCTAAAATAATTTAATTAAAATAAAATAAATTAAAATTTTAAAACTTTATGCTCTTGACTACATAATATAAATTACTTATTGAAAATTTATAAATAAGTCTAAAAATGGACTATCCCTAAAGTAGATCCAAAATTGATTTATCAAATGGGTACTTTTGAAAAAATTTGTTTAAAGCAAATTGTTAAAAGAGTCTATTCCTCTTAATAAAGATGATATTTCTCTTCAGTTATTACATAGATCCGATATTGATAAGTATAGATGTGAATATCGTTTCCTTCATATTGGTTTAATTCAAGTTGCTTTTAAAGTGCTTACACTTGATAATTTACCTGATAGTTTTGTTGCAATCTTGCGAGATGCTCGCAATTTAAATTGGAAGCATTCTATTATGGGAATTATACAGTCCAGCTTGGCACATGACCCTGTTTATTTTGATGTTTATCCAAATTTACAATTATTGCTTTTTAATGTTAATATTTTACATGTTGTTACTTTAAATATTAAGTTGCATGGTTATAATTATATGCCTAATACAGAAACTATTTGTATATGTTATCATATCTATTATAAACCTCTTTACACTCTTAATCCTATGTGTAAAATGATAAATAAAAGTAATAATGAAACTATTTTAATCGAAACTAATTTTTGTCAATCTCATATTACAACTCGTAGACCTATTAAATGGGATGAAGTTAAATTTTCTGATAGTTGCTTAATTGAAAAAATTGTACATGTTCAACCGGTAATACAAACAGATGTTAATCAAATAATTCAAACTCCAGATAGAGATGTTTCTATCAAATTTAGATCCAATAATAATAACTTATTAAAATCTACTAGATCTACTAGATCTTCATTTTCTTATCTTGATCCATTAGATTATACTGTTGAAAGTCCAAATTTGTCTAGGGCTTCTACCTCTCAATTAAAAGAATTTGTTTTTAATACTAGAAAAGATAATAATCTTGATACTAGATTTGACAGATTAAAAATTAATCCTTCTAATATTGTTCATGGTATTAATATGCAAGATAATAATAGTAATGATACAATTGAGCCAACTGATTCGGATATGGATTTTTCTGTGAGAAATGCTCGCATTTAATTGTTTTTTTAATGATTAAAACAAAATACGATTTTAGTCTTGGATCTAGTGATAGGAATTTAATAAAAACTGAGTTTAATAAGGATAGATGGAAAATGTTCCGTGAATGATTTTTTAATAATTTTTCTAAAGAACAATAAAATTCTTTTCAAAATGAATTTTATAAATTTGTATCAGAAAATGATCAATTAATTCCTTTTGTTTCTTGGTTTATGGTTACTTATATAGAACCTTATCTTTCTGTTCTTGAACAAACCTATATTGTTGAAAATGGTCATAAACAAAAGTCTATTTTTCCTCCACAAGAAACCTTCTATGTTGAAGGAAATAACAATTTTTATTTCTCGGCATTTCATAAATTGCTTATTAGTGATTAGATGCCTGTCACTTCTAGAGAAATTAATCTTTTAATAAAATAGCAAAATTATGATAATTTATATGTAAATGTTCTTGGAGAAAGCTTGGTTTCTTTAGATCAAAGACTTTCTATAATTGTTAATAATATTCATAAGTTTAATAAAATTATGGGTGACTTAGAAGAAAAAATTAATAAAACTGTTATTTCTCCTAATTTGCTTGTCTCTATTGCTATGCCTAATATTCAACCTCCCCTTGAAATTGATAATTTTAGGTTAATAGATATGTCTAAACTTGAAAAGTTAATAACTAAAAAATTTGCTGAGTTTAGAATTTCTACCTTTGATAATATTATGGATGATGAGTCTTACCAATATGCTATTAATGAAGAAGTTAATAAACTTAAAAAATATGCTGATCGTCCAACCATGAGTACATATTATTATTTGCGTCCTTCTCCTCAAGATGTATTGCATGAGGAACAAGATTTAATTCTTAATAACTCATACTCTGGTAAACATATTTATGAGTGGAATTTGGATGGTTTTACGGAGTGTCTATTTATAATTTGGTGCATCGTATGTTAATGTATGGCACAATTTGTAAGAATAATGGCAATTTTGATAAAACTGTTGCTAAAATGATAATTACTGATTTTACTGGTCAACTTAAAGGTTGGTAGGATAACTATTTAACACAGGTTAATAAAGAAGAAATCCTTAATACTGTTAAACAAGAACATGAAGGTGCAAGTGCTGGTAATACTGTTGAAAATGTTGTTTATACTTTAATTATTACTATTATAGAACATTTTACTGGTAGATGGACTAATAACTCTGAACATATTAGAACCTTGCTTAATGGTTTAAAGTGTCAAAGTTTTACCTCATTTAGGTGGTATAAAGATACTTTTTGGTCTAGAGTTTTAGAACTTCCTAAGTCTAATAGTTCTCACTGAAAATCAAAATTTATTGATGGTCTGCCTTCGTTGTTTGTTGAAAGAGTCAGGAAAACACTTAGGCAAAATGATGTCAATATTGACTATGATAAATTTACGTATGGTAAGTTAATAGGAACTTGTATTCAAGAAGGTTTAAATTTATGTAATGAAATAAAATTAAATCAACAAATTAAGCGTAATAATATTACTGAGCATAAACAATTAGGTCAATTTTGTGGACAATTCGGTATGGACATTCCTAAGCCTATTGATAATAATAAAAATAAAAATAAAAAAGATGTTTTTTATAAAAATAAAAAATATAGGAAAAATTTTCATAAAAAAGAGAGAGAAAAAGAAAGAGAAAATAGAAAATCTAATAAAAACTTTATAAAAGATTTAAAAAATATGGTGCATGTTATAAGTGTGGTAAAGTTGGTCATTATGCTGATAAATGTAAAATGAGAAGATTAATAATCTTGACATTGATGATAATATTAAAGATGTGTTTTATAAACTTATGCTTGAGTCTTCTGATAGTGAAGATAATATTTCTTCTTCTTTTGATATTGATTCTTTAAATAAGTGCTCTAATAGTTCAGATTCTAAATGTGAACCGTTTAAGAAGGGCAACTCTTGTGTTAATTCTTACACTAATAGTAATAGATCAGATAGTGAGGATGTATATAAACTCATGTCACAATTTAAAGATTTAAATGTTATTAATAATGATAATACAATTGAGTTTTTAAAATTAATGAAAGATCCAATTTTAAGATCTAAAATAATTGATCAAATTGAAAATACTCCTTCATCTTCCTCTTCTAAACTTGAAGAATTTATTTTTAATAATAAGGATAATGAACCTTATTCTATGGCGGAAGTTTATAAAATGTTAGAAAATAGGAATAAAAATAGTAGCCCAACTTCTGTTAATGATTTAAAACAGGAAGTTAATAATTTAAAGAATGAGATAATAGAAATTAAAAAGAATAATATGTTCCTTGAAGAAAGAATGAGAAAGTTAGAGATTTCACAATGTAAACAAATTATACCTAGATTAGACAATATGTTTGATCATTTTCCTGATATAACTACTAATTTACAAAGTGATGATTTTCTTTCTAAATTAGAAATGGTAACTTCACAAAAATGGCTGGTAAAAATTAATCTTTTGATTGATAATAAATTTTCAAAAGAATTGATCGTTTTAGTTGATAGTAGTGTTGACCTTAATTGTATTCAAGAAGGTCTTATACCTACTAGGCATTTTGAAAAAACTTCCCATGTTTTTCGTTCTACTAATGGTGAAAAACTTGATATTAATTATAAATTATCAAAAGCTTTTGTTTGTAAGAATAAAACTTGCATTCATTTAAGCTTTTTATTGATAAAAAATATTTCTAACCAAATTATACTTGGCACACCTTTTTTAAAGAAAATATTTCCTTTAAAAATGGTTGATCAAAAAGGTTTTATAGAAACTTTTGAAAATAAAGAATTATATTTTCAGTTTATAGTTGAATCTTTTTCTAGAGTTTTAAATAAAATTGAGGATTTGCTTAAAGCTAAAACAGCAAATCTTAATTTTATAAAGCATGAAATTGTTAGTCTTAATATTGATGATCAATTAGCTAATCCTAAACTTAAAGAAAAAATTTCTTTTCTTGAAAATTAATTTTCTTTGTCTGTGTGTAATGAACACCCTAATGCTTTTTGGAATCGGAAAAAGCATATTGTTGATCTTCCTTATGAAGATAACTTTGATGGAAATATCCCAACTAAGGCCAGACCATGTCAGATGAATTCTGAATATGTAGTTTACTGCAAAAAGGAAATTGAGTCCTTACTGCAGAAAGGTCTAATTCGACCTAACAAGTCTCCTTGGTCTTACATTGCCTTTTATGTTAATAAGCATAGTGAACAAAAGTGTGGTGCTCCTAGATTAGTTATGAATTATAAACCTTTAAATAAAGTTTTAAAATGGATTAAATACCCTATCCCTAATAAAAAGGATTTACTTGATAGATTATTTGAGGCTAATATCTTGTCTAAATTTGATTTAAAATCAGGATATTGGCAAATTTAGATTATAGAAAAAGATATATTTAAAGCTGCTTTTAATGTTCCTTTTGGGCAATATGAATGGAATGTTATGCCCTTTGGTATGAAAAATGCTCCTTCAGAATTTTAGAAAATTATGAATGATATTTTTAATCCTGATAGTAACTTTATTATTGTCTATATTGATGACATTCTTGTTTTCTGTAATACTATAGAAAACCATTTTAAACATCTTAATATCTTTAGATAAATTATTATTAATAATGGTCTTGTTATTTCAAAATAAAAAATGATTTTATTTCAAACTGAAATTAAATTTTTAGGTCATTTTATTGAAAAAGAAAAAATTATTCCTATTAATAGAAGTATTGAATTTGCTTCTAAATTTTCTGATAAAATTACTGATAAAACTCAATTACAGAGATTTTTAGGAAGTCTTAATTACATTTCCCCATATTATAAAAATCTTGCTGATGATATTGCTATTTTATATGATAGGTTAAAAAAGAGTCCTAAGTCGTGGAGTGATAGTCACGCCCATGCAATAATAAAAATTAAGGAAAAAGTTAAGCAATTACCTTATTTAATGCTTTCTAATCCAAATTGGGAAAAAATTATAGAAACTGATGCATCTGATTAGGTTATGGTGGTGTTTTAAAATAAATTAATCCTAATGGTAAATAAGAAATTCTTGTTAGATTTTGTTCTGGTAAATAGAAAATAGCCAGAAAAATTATGCTACTGTTGCTAAAGAAATATTTGCAATTGCAAAATGTGTTTTAAAATTCCAAGAAGATTTATATAATCAATCTTTTCTTATAAAAGCTGATTGTCAATTTGCTCAATTTATGTTTAATAAAGATGTTAAACATGATGTTTCTAAACAAATGTTTGCAAGGTGGCAAGCTTATTTGGCCTCCTTTGATTTTAAAATTATTTATAAAAAAGGGATTGATAATAGTTTCCCTGACTTTTGGACTCATGAATATTTGCAGGGTCAATGATTCCTCGTAATAGAGGAAGAGGAAATCCCTTCTCTAATAGAGAAGGATGCGGTTCTAATGCAGCTATTGCGAGGCCATTAATACAACATGGCAAACAGAAGCTTATAGCTTCAAATATTTCACAAGCGTCATATGCTTCTTCCAGTCCTAACCCAAATATCCATCATAATGATCCTTTGTTTGCAGAATTTCTACAATTTAAACAGTTTAAGGGAAGTTTTAATAGAACTTTCGATCCAAGCCAATCAACCTCTTGTTAGCCTGAAGGATCTAATAAGCCTTCAAATCCTTTTTTTGTGGATGTTGCTACTAATAGTGCTACCCCGTTGATGAGGATTCTCTCACAAATTTTGAACAAAAAGATCATAAGGATTTAATAATGATCCTTGAGCATAATGATCTTAAGTGGAAAAATGACCCGTGGATAATAATCCAAAGGTATTTGAATATTGCATCATATGTTGTTAGATCTTATAAACCCAGATCTTATTATAAAAATATTTTAATAACTACTAACTCTTGTGAGATTTTCTATTTTTATCCAATCTCACAAGAAAAATCTATTTTTAATTTTAGTAAAATTATAATTAAGAAAATTATCTCTGCTGAGGAATAGGGAATATCTTCATTCAAAGAAAGAGAGTTTGTAACTAGAGATAATAAATTAGTTTATAAATTTAACTTTTGGAATTATATCCAAGCTTTTCAAAATGTTTTCTTATATGAAAATTCTAAGAAAAAACACACATGGTTTATAAAAGTGTGTCCTGAAGTTTTCAAAAATCATATTCCAAATCGGTTTCTAAGCTGGTGGAAATCTTATGGTCCAACTCATCATATCCTCCCAGACCAATTCAAACAGGTGTTTGACCAATGGGTTAATTGTTCTCCTAAAATTAAGGAGGCTGAAGTAGAAAACCAAATGGTTTTAAACAAAGCTGCTATCTTCTTCTTTATGGAGTTCTCAATACCTTGGATCTGAAAATGGGTGCCAGAAGTCAATTTCTGGGAGGACGATATTCCTTGTCCCTATATAGGACTTTTTACATCAAATGGTGGAATAAAATGTTGCAGACTGATAGGACCACAGGAAAAATTGAAGGACAAGAAACCTTAAATAATATTGTTAAGGTTACCTAAGATTATATAAATTCTGCTAATAAGGATAAGAAGAAAGAAGCTTCATCAATTCTAGAAAAAGCTTCTGAAAAAATTAAAATGCGAAAAGGCAAATTGTCTAAGGTAGATTTATTAAAAGATGTCCTTAATATGATCCAGGAAGAATTAAAAGATTAGTTTGCAGATGTGGATGAAGACATCAAAATTTCTAGCAATGGTGGAGATATAGTGTCAATGGAGACCTCATCAAAATCAAAGGCAGATAATAATCAATTTAATTGCCCTTTTCAAGATGCTCAGGACCCAGCGGATGATATTCCTATCTACACTGATAAAGACCTTGATGATATGCTAGAATCATTGAGGAAAGAAAAAGAAGAAAAGTAATCACAGTGTGAGTGGTGAAAGCCACTGTGATTGAATTATTGCTGTAATGAGCCAAAAACAGCAATTTGAATTATATGCAGATACTGTTCATTTGCTTTTTACTTTTTACTGTTATGGATTCAAAAATTTTGAAATCCGCACAGTACTTTACTTTTTACTATTCGGACTTCAGAATTATATTTTGAAATCCGTAATAGTTTTTTTTTTAGTTTTCTTTAAATAGGCTCACAATTGTATAGTTAAGCAATGCCTGAAATTTCTAAGTTTTCTTTCAAATTTTCATATTTTGATTTCTGTAAACATTTTTTGTAATTTGATTTCTGTAAATCAATAATATATTCAAAGCAGATTAAAGCTTATACCATTTGGTGCTGAGGTTCCCCAAGGTTAGTTTTCTTTTCCTTATTTTATTTTCTTTGGTGTTACCCTAGCCTAATGGAAGGCTAAGGGGCTCTGTGTTAAACAACTATGAGTTAGATACTTCCTCTGTATTCATAGTCACTTTAGACTAGGCTTGTGTTGAAGGTTTTGGATTTATGAACTGAGTTATCCAAACAGGTTCCATAATTTAACAGTCTTCTACGTACTTCTAAGATAACCCGTTGTTAGCCCGTGTTAGCTGGGAAAATTGTTGAAGGGCGTTGTTTGGGTGTAATCTGGAAGCATGAGTTGACTTGTTAAATTGTTGGGTAATTATTTTCCTAAATTTTGTGAACTCATTTTAAATTCGATCCTCCTTTATAAGATTTATTAATTTAGATAATAATAATAATAATAATAATAATAATAATAATAATAGCTATTATATATATTTATTTATTTATTTTTATACCCCTTTTTCTCCCCCCTCCACCCCAAAACCACCCACCCCCAAACATGGCTGTCGGCTAGCAGCCACTTAGGCATGATGACCCCTAAGGTAGCTGCACGGGCCATCGACAGTACCCACCAGAACCCTTTCCTCCTTTCCCCCAAACCACCCACCCCCACACCCTGTCCCCAGCTACCAAGTGGCCATTGGAAGTAGCCCGATCTGCCATGGCAGCCATGGCCAGACCTGTTGGCCAGCGATCACCGCAGCCAGAACTCCATGGCAGCTACGGCCCACCCATGGCTACCATGGCCATGGCTAGCTGGAGGGGGTGGGCATGGTGTTTATATGTTTATAGTTAGATATTAGATTTATATAGATATTTAAATATATGTATTTAAATTATATTTATATTTAAAATATTTTTGGGTACATATTTTTATATTTATGTACTATGCATATGTACTCAAAAATATAAGTGGTGTAGGAATATTTAGGGCTTGTTCTCCTACATTTTGGAAAAATATTTTTCAACCCCCAAAAAAAATTTAAAATACATGCACATTCCTCAATCTTTCTTCCAAAATACTACAACTTTTTACCCAAAAAATCCCCCGTAATTCAATCAAAAAAACCCTACACCCTAAAAGCGCACCTACCCACTCATTTTCTCACTCCATCTTTCACACCATTCATTTATTTATCATTCTCTCATTTCACTTATATATACACACATCTATATGTTTTACCTTACAAACCTAATAAAAAAGTAATTAATTTGACATCAACAGTAAAGTTTGTCTTCTCCCAAAACACAAAGAAACAAACAATTCATTCTCAAATAATTTTCCATATTTTCCCAAAAGAAAAAGAAAAAAAAAACACTTGGTACATTCTCCCATAAATCCATTCCCCCGAAATTTTTTCTACAAAATACCCAAAATATAAGAGAACAAGCCATTATCTTTTGTTTTTCTTTTTGCATTTTTGTTTTCATTTTTTTCAAGTTTTATGCACTGTTCAAAAAATCAAATCGGAATGAACTGGTTCTTTTTTTTTCTTTTCTTTCCTTTAATTTTTGGCATAATTAACACTTTATTTTTAATTTTTTTGGCCTAAAATATTCAAATAGATTTACAAAATAAAGCCCCAAATCATATCTAATATTTTAATTTTTAAATCCGGATAAAAGGTAGAAACCTTTAGTCTCTTACACAACCTATGTGCTCTTTCAAGAAATTCTAATTTATGAAGTTGAACAATATAATTTAGGCTCTTTATATTTTTTTGTTTGGTATTTTATTAACTTTTAAATAATATATAAAATATATAACATATATTACATTATTATGACATCACGATTCAATTATGGTTTGACCAACGGTTAAACCAATGAACTGTGAACCGATAAATTTTTCAGTTCAATAAACGGTCTGACTTTTCAAACACTGGTTTTATGCATTTTTTTTTTCCAAATTTTTCATATTTTGGTTTTTACATGTAAGTTTATTTTATTTAATTTTTTTTCATTTTTTAGTTTTATTTTTTTGTTGAAGTGGCAAATTGAATTGCCACATTACAAGCCATATAGGAAAGTAAGGACCATGTAGTGCCACACGATGCCAAGTCAGGCGCCACACAGGCACAGGCCGGTATCAAATGTAATTCGAGCCGAATATGTTCTCAAATTGCCAAATTTTTAAAGGTAGTGTACCAATTTTACAATCCAAAAAGTTAAAGTCCTACTTTGTTAGTTGAGTCAAATAATTACAAGACCAATACTACCAGAAAATTCACATTTAATGGCACTAATTTGGTGATATTTTATGATATAATGACATAAAAAGGTATTATGGTGATAGTTACAGAAGAATGCCACTATAATTTAATATTAGATACCATTTAACTATTAAATGACAAACAAAATAGGGACATTTAATTAAAAATACCAAGATAAATATATTTCGAAGATATTTAGCTAGTGTCACTAATTGTTTTAGAAAAATGCCACTAATATATAGTTATAGGTGCCTACTTCCAATCAAGGTGCTACTCACTCTATACCACCAATCTCATGAATAACAAAAAATTACATTTCTCAAAATTTCAAAGTAATTAATTTCTACAACAACATCTATCGAATGTTCAATTCTGAATCAAAATATCTTGAATGGCACCTAGCACTTCTATCACCCTCATTACCTCATTTTTTGTCCAGGCTAATCTATCTTCATTGCTCAATCCTATCTAGGGTAAAAAATGAAAGAAACAATAAAACAACATAAATTCGAGTGATTTAGTGAGATAGTTTAGCAAGGATAACAAAATGACAATTTCACAAATAGTACTTAAGAGACAAGTAGAAGTATAAGTATTTCCAAGAGTTGTGAGAAAAGGTTTTAGTCAAAATTTAAGGGTGATTTATCTTACCATTGTCAACATTAAACTGATAATTTAATCATTTACAATTTAGCAAATATTTTCAAATAAAAGTTGTTGGTGGTGGTTCTTCTACCTTATCTCTCCACTTTCAAAAACATAAAAATCTTTATCCCTCTAGCTCGAGTGATCAGCTCGGATAATTAACAAACAAAAGACATGGCTAGCTACATGCCTCATCTCCTCGTAGCCAACTACCTACAACTAACTATAGGATCGGATGTATTTAATGGGGTATTAGCTGAGGGTTGGTCGTTGTCGGTTTGGTCCGTTCCGCCACGTCCAACCACAAGTTATCCTAGGGTCTACCCCCAAGGGTATTAATCATAACCATAGATATCATAGAATGTGTCCAACATCATTTCATATAATACATTGCTCTGCCATAACCAACCGACATTAGATGTTCTACACCTGATCTGCTTTCATGAATGGCTATGACTATGATAGAATGTATATCTCAAAATAGCATTCAAATAACTTATCAAGTTGCCATGTTAATGTACAAATCGATTCAGCCCAGGTTAATTTCTAAAAAGGCATGGCGATAAAACATATATTTTGAAACCATTTTAGCTTTCTCAACACAATTGCCAATTTAAGATAAAGTGATATCAATAAAAAACAATGAAAGTGCTTAGTATGGAAGGGCGATGTGGACTACTATTTTCAATACATAGATCAAAAGGAAACAATGATCATGATATAATAGCAAGTATATAGGTTTTTTCCCTAACAAAGAATCTCATACTAATGAGTATAAACTCACCTAGCAGATGCAGAGAAATTCCTAGTCCTGTGGTCGCTCAGTTCCTGGCTTCCCAGTCGGCCCGAGAACTATTATAAGATAACTCAGGTTATCATTTCATCAATCATCTAAATCTTAACTATAAATATAACGAATGTCATTATCAAGATTAAGGGTATTCTGACATAGTCCCAATAATTCTTAGATGCTTAAACAATCCATGGCCTTGTTTCCTAATTGCTTTAAAGTTCAGAGTAAATAACCTAAACCCAACATTGATTACGATTTCTAAATCATAATTCTTAATACACCTAAGTATCCTTGTCAAATTCCTCAATTACTCTAACTGTTTTGTCATAATTCTCAAATTTCATATTACACTCAAATGCAAGGTAATCATCTATCGTAGTTCTTAACTCGACAAGTTAGTAAACTAGTTGTTAAAATCTTATTTAATGTCCCAATAACAATTTGATAATTCTTCTGAGTCGATTAAATTCAATACTATATTAATTATAAGGTTAATCTATAATCCTAGTTCAGGTCACAATTAACTTTATCAGAAAATCTAATTACATTCAACAATTTAATCGAATTAAAATTCAATTATTGAAATTTACCCAAAATGCATTGAACTAAAATCCAATCTTAAGCTGAGAATAGCCTAGATAAGTATGGGATCAAATTTGGAATACACTACCCAAACGTCGCCATCATGCGTCGCCGCCAGAGATGGAGACTGCCACCACCACCAAGAGTGCCTCGTCGAGGTGAGCAAAACCCCTCAACCAATTTCTCAATCGACCACTATTTAGCCATTCAATTAAGCCAGAAACCAACCTAAAACACTAGCTTCGCCGCCATCCACCACCCCTCTCAATTCCACCACCGTCGCCTATTGAAACCTAAAATTGACACTACCACAAACTTACCTATAATCTCTTGACCAAAACCCACCAAGACCCCGCTACTTTCTGCCGCTGAAGTGGCCCAACCACCACCTTCATCGTTGCCCACCGTCGGCCTCTTTTTTTCGACCATTTTGTCGATTGTTTCTCAGTGTTCTTGGTATAGGGTTGTTCGCAACGATAAGAGAAATTATTTTATCAATTTAGTTTCAGGCTTCACAGCCATTCTCTAGCGATTCGCCGTTGGGTTAAGATTTAGGCACATTTTGAGAATTTAATTAATTTATGTCCTTCATTCTATAAATATAAAATAACTTTCAGTTTCCATCATTTTGACCCCAAAACTTTAGACCAACTTCAATTATACCCCAAAACTCTTAAATCACCTTCATTTTGGTCCATGTCCTTCAATTGAGTCCTTCAACTTATAATTCTTATAGATTGGCCCATAAAATTTCTTAATTCTAGTCAATTAGGCCCAAATTATTTATTTTATAGTCTTTGAGCTTTTATTGTCTCACCTGACCCCCCCAAAACTTTAAAATTTTAAACAATTAAGTCTCTTTCTTATTTATAATTAAATCCTCCAATTCCCAATATTTCTACCTAAACTTTAATTATTTAAATTTCAAGCAATCTTAATTAATATTCCAAAAATTGTGGTGTTACAACTCTCTCCCTTAAGAGAATCTGGTCCCCCAATTCTCATCTGGAATATGAAAGATCTCATAGTGTCATCATATATCATTTTGCTATTCCTAAGAAAAATTTTGTTGAGGACGTCTACTCCTTTAAGCTCAATTAGCTCCACACGTTCTTTTCTCCTACTTGCCATAAAAGATGGGAATCCTTCTTAATTGTAATAACTGCTACGGATTTCTCAGTTACTCATACTCACTTGATTCATCCATATTTTATCAAGTGTTTTGAGTGATTTTCTATGTCCCATGTCCAGCAAGATCATCTGCCTTTTGTCTCAAGTCTTTCCAATACCTACAAAACCGCACCCGTATGATCCCATATCCATCTTAAACATAAGTATACTTGATATTCTCTTAAATTTCCCAAGGAAAGATAAAACTACTACCAGGATTAATCCATCTCTTTAATCCTCAAAATTTTCCATACATCATTGTGTATTTAGAGACTTGCCCATTTCTCAATTATTTTGATGGATGGATCTACGGCCTTAAAAGATCATATTTGATATGTATTACCAAAGCCTAAGAAACATGTACTAACGATATATCCTTTAATCTTCTTCAGCTTACTGTGACCTCAACTTTGGTATGACCAAAGTTCCATCTTTTCCCAGGGAATCATGGGTTTTGTATCTTATGATGTAAGGATTTATCCTAGAACTCATGACTTAGATTCTTTGTAATCCTTCTATTTCTTCTCGCCCCTTTTGGTTCAAATATTGGTGCTTTAACTTGATATACTATGACCATATTTTCTAAGAAATCCAATCATTAATATAAATAACCCTAATGTAGTGAGACAACCTAAGGTAGCAAATTCTATATCCCGAATAGAATAATCCCGTTTCCACACTTAAATTCCTTATGATACATGCAATTATCTTTTCATAACTACCTCTTTGGTTGGCATGGATATATGAAACTATTATGCACATTCTGTAGGAAGAATGATAAGTACCATGAATGAATCTTGGTCCTTAGTTCACAAAATCATCTCCTATCCCTATTCGTCCTTTAAAACCACCAATTCTCTTAACTAGATTAATTAATGAACTTATTATCATAAAAAACCTCAAGTACACTCTCAATGTTAATTTGATAAGGCCTAAAGAGCTCTACACCTCATACATAATTATGTCCTAACTCTTCTCGGACAACTATAACCTAGACCTTAGTAAGATTATCCTGATGATCCTTTGTGGTGTCATATACCTTTAAACGTATCTTTCCTAATCAGTGCTTGATTAACTTAATACACAATTGATATTCCTATGGGTATCTATAACACCAAGTATGAATGCAGTGTGACTCTTTACTAAATTTCAAATCCATTAATCTTCTTCAATAGGTTTGCTAAAACCCAATTTAATAAATCAAATAACCTACCTATCATATTTGCAAACATGGTAGGAGTTTGGTTACCCAAATAACATTGTATCAGCCCCTAGTACCCATATTACAAACAAGAAGTAATTCCTAGAATGCCTTCTCTACTAACCTATAACTAAGAATAGCTTAGCTTAGTTTAATCTTAAAATAAATTACACATCTTTATCTTGGGCCAAGTTATGGCCATAAAGCCAGGTGTTAAGTTCCCATATTCAATGAAGCTTATTAATTCCTACCCTTGTCTCACAAGTTCTGGTTTTCTAATTGCTAACCCTTTCATAAACCTCCATAATGAAGCCTAAGAATTTACCTGAAGTCCTTTCCATGAGAGCTGTTATGATATGTTCAAAATTAATTGGTTAGTTGTGTTTGCCACTATTCCACAAAGGCGGCATTCATCGCTAACCTATAGAAATATAGTTTCACTAGAGTCACATTCCCGCCACACGTCTCCCCAAATTCTATCCAAATCTAACTAACCTAGTTGCAAATGTTAATAACCGTAAGAGCATCACATCATCTCCATTACACTCCATGTTCGGCTTACTTACTTCATAATCTTTTCTTAAAATTGAAATAAAGGGGTTGTTGCTAATGTCTACCTTTTCCTGTACATTTCCCACTAGAGTATTCTCCACACAACAAGTGACCTGCATTTGCGTTCAACTAATACTTTCGATCATCATTAGTTTCTAGCGTATCAAAATTCTAGCTCAAAAAGGGGCGCCAAAACTAATTTAACCTACAACGTCCTACCTAACATGCTTATAAGTAATATGGAGGTCACTATGTGATTATTTAGGGGTAACCCTACAACTGCTATCACTTACACATGATCATTCATACTATAGTTTTCCACTTCCATAATACTTACATTAAAAGTGGCTAACTTCAAGCTTAACATCCCTAAGACAATATGACAAGTCATATACTTAGATATCATGGACTACTTGCTTGCCCTAATTATATTAATTTAAATGACATTACTAAAATAAAGTTTACAATATCATCAGTATCAAAGTCTTAATAACCCAAATAGGTACAAACCAAAAAGTTCAGTATAATTACATATCCCCAAAATACATAATAAATCCAAGTCCACGGTTGTCATCAACATCAAACCACATAAGTATAAATATTTACACAAGTCATTCTAAAGTCCATGCTTATATATACAATGTTTCATATAACCAGGCTAGGTTCGATTCATTTAAAAACTAATAATGAAATCATCTATGTTTACACCATCTAGGATTTCATAATAAATCAGATAATTATATATAATTCACTAATAGTTTGCAAAAATTATATATATGCTAGGTACAGTCAGGAGTGGTACGCTTATGATCCTTAGATTCCATCTATGATCCTTGATTAACATTCAAAACTTAGACAATACCTTCAACCACCCATGTGCTCTTGTCCTTCATCAAATCCTTCTAAATTAGGTCTCTATCAAAACTTTTCTTACCTTATCGTTTCCATTCACTTCCTCTAAATCCTTCCTCCTGGATTTTTGTTCCCTTACCTGACATTACCTTCCAGTCTTCATTACTAACCATAGATATCTTCGACATTCCTTACTAACTTCATTCTTATAGTCAACCCTTCTTTCGTTTGTATTATTAATGAACTAACTTTCCAAACGTTCAAATTATGTCCACATCTCCATAACAGTCATCTTTTACCTTAAAAGATTTCCTTATGAAAATTATTCCCTTTTTTCCTTTCAATTACCAAAAAATAATTACACTGATCAATCCCATTGTTGAAATGTTGATTCCTTTGCGATAACAATAGTATATGGACCTCAACCACATGTATAAACCAAAATGCTAATTATTTCAAAACAATCCTCTGCTTCTCAAGTTCTCTCATCACAAGATATACTTGCATGGCGATGCAATATTGAAAGTATTATTCCACCAAACACCAATGAAGTTATATGCTTAACATTTCAAGAGTAGCAGATTAGATATTGGTTGGCCACTCCTACACCAATCCTTTACTCTCTTGTTATCAAGCAATATCCCAAAAGTTCACATTCTAGCCAGATTTTCATGTCAACCTTAGCCTCCATTAATTTCAATATTCCATACACCAAGGAGATTCGAGTCATCAACATACCATTTCCCAAATAACCTTATCTTAAGCCACGACACACTTTTATGCCCAAAGCAATGATCCCATAAGATCCTTTACCTATCAAATTCAACATGATATAAAATAGTCATCAGCTCATATACTAGTTAAAATGTTCCCTAACAAATTCACACTCAATATAGTTTTCCAAGGATATTATTCTTACTAAACATAAAAAGTCACATGCTTGATACCTTAGGAGCTATGGATTATACATTGGTTGTGCACCCAATCATAATCCTTCACGTCATTCGGTTCGAACATTATCCAAAAATTCACTTCCTAATCAGATTTCAAAGTTATACTGAATCCCCCCTAGCTAAAACTTTATGTCTTTCAACCTCAAAATCAATCTCACTCTTTACCAATCAAATCTTTCATATTTCGAGGATCATATCCTAGCATAGCTCATGTTTCCAAACCTAAGCTTTAATACCATCTGTAATGCCCCGGCCATTAGATGCCTACTTCCAACTGAGGTGCTTCTCACTCCACACCACCAATCTTATGAATAATAGAAAATTACATTTCTCAAAATTCCTAAGTAATTAATTTCTACAACAACATCCATCGAATGTTCAATTCTGAATCAAAATATCTTGAATGGCACCTAGCACTTCTATCACCTTCATTATCTCATTAGTTGTCAAGGCTAATCTACCTATATCACTCGATCCTATCTAGGGTAAAGAATGAAAGAAATGATAAAATAATGTAAGTTCGAGTGACTTAGTAAGATAGTTTTGCAAGGATAACGAAGTGATAATTTCACAAATAGTACTTAAGAGACAAGTAGAAGCATAAGTATTTCTAGGAGCTGTGAAAGAAGGTTTTAATCAAAATTTAAGGGTGATTCATCTCACCAACGTCCCATACCAATGATGAGACTTCACAAAATTCAATATCTCTCACAAAGGATTTAAGGCGTCAACATTAAACTTATAATTTAATCATTTACAATTTAGCCAACATTTTCAAATAAAAGCTATTGATGGTTCTCCTACCTTATCTCTCCACTTTCAAAAGCATAAAAATCCTTATCCTTTCAGCCCAAGTGGTCGGCTTGGATAATTAACAAACAAAAGACATTGCAAACTATATGCATCATCTCCCTGTGGCTAGCTACCTCCAACAAACTACAGGGTCAAATGTATTTAATGGGGTAGTAGCTGAGGGTTGGCCACCATCAGTCCTTTCCACTGGGTCCATCCACAGGTAATCCTAGAGCCAACCCCCAAGGGTATTAATCATAATCATAGATATCATAGAATGTGTCCAACAGCATTTCATATAATACGTTGCTCTACCATAACCGATCGATATCAGACGTTCAACACATGATCTGTTTTCATGAATGGCCATAACTATGATGGAGTGTATATCTCAAAACAGCATTCGAATAACTTATTAAGTTTCCATGTCAATGTACAAATCGATTCAATCCAGGCTAATTTCCAGAAAGACATGGCAATAAAACATATATTTAGAAATCATTTTAGCTTCCATAACACAATCGTCAATTTAAGATAAAGTGATATCAATCAAAAACAATGAAAGCGCTTAGTATGAAAAGGCGATGTGGACTACTATTTTCAACACATAGATTGAAAGGAAATAACGATCAGAATATAATAGCGAGTATATAGGTTCTTTTCCCAACAAAGAATCTCATACTAATGAGTATAAACTCACCTAGCAGATGCAGAGAAATTCCTAGCCCTGTGGTCGCTCAGTTCCTAGCTTCCTAGTCAGCCTGAGAACTATCATAAGATAACTCAGGTTTATCATTTCATCAATCATCTAAATCTCAACTATAAATATAACGAATGTCATTATCAAGATTAAGGGTATTCTGACATAGTCCTAATAATCCTTAGATGCTTAAAAAGTTCATGACCTTGTTTCCCAATTGCCTTAAAGTTCAGAGTAAATAACCTAAACCTAACATTGATTACGATTTCTAAATCATAATTCTTAATGCACCTAAGTATCATTGTCAAATTCCTTAATTACTCTAACTATTCAATCATAATTCTCAAATTCCAAGTTACACCCAAATGCAAGGTAATCACCTATCATAGTCCTTAACTCGACAAGTCAATAAACTAGTTGTTAAAATCTTATTTAAAGTCCTCACAACAATATGATAATTCTTTCGAGTTAATTAAATTCAATATTATATTAATTATAAGATTAATTTATAGCCTTTGACTAAATTATGGTTCAACAATCCTAGTTTCGATCACAGTTAACTTCATCTAAAAATTCAATTACATTCAACAATTTAATTGAATTAAAATTCAATTATTGAAATTTTCCCTAATTGGGTCAAATCAAGATCCAGTCTTAAGCCAAGAATAGCCTAGATGAGTCAAGGATCAAATTTGAAACGTACTGCCCAAATGCTGCTATCACACACCACACACCACCGTCAGAGATGGAGACCACCACCATCACCCGGCGCACCTTATGGAGGCGAGCAAAACCCCTCAACCAATTTCTCAATCAGCCACCGTTTGGCTACTCAATTAAGCCAGAAACCACCCTGAAACATTAGCTTTACCACCACTCAATTCTGCCACCGTTGCATATCGAAACCCAAAATTGACACTATCACGAGCTTAACCATGATCTCGCAGCCAAAACCCACCAAGACCCAACTATTTTCCGCTGCTGGAAATGGCCCAACTACCATGCTACCCATCAGCCTCCTTTTTTTCGACCATTTCATCGGTTGTTTCTCAGTGTTCTTGGTATGGGATCGCTCGCAGCAACGAGAGAAATCATTTTATCAGTTTAGTTTCAAGCTTCGTAGCCATTCTCTAACGATTCATCGTTGGGGTAAGATTTGGGCATGTTTTGAGAATTTAATTAATTTATGTCCTTCATTCTATATATATAAAATAACTTTCAACTTTCTTCAATTTGACCCCAAAACTTTGAGCCGACTTCCATTATACCCCAAAACTCTTAAACTGCCTTCATTTGATCCCTGGCTTTCAATTGAGTCCTTTAACTTATAATTCTTACACATTGGCCCCTGAGATTTCTTAATTCCAATCAATTAGGCTCAAACTGATTTATTTTATAGCCCTTGAGCTTTTATTGCCTCACCTTGACCACCACCACCACCACCCCTCCCAAACTTTAAAATTTTAAACAATTAAGTCATTTTCTTATTTAAAATTAAATTCTCCAATTCCCAATATTTCTACCTAAACTTTAATTAATTAAATTTCAAGCAATCTTAATTAATATTCCAAAAATTAGGGTGTTACAAAAATAGATAAAGTATATATAGTTATTAATAATTATAAAATATATAATTTTATATCTTATCATAATGCATTGATTAAATTAACTACTTAAATATAATTTTAATGTATCAGCTAAATTAATCATATTTTTCAAGAAGTATAAAAAACTAAGTTTTGGTGATTTTTTCTCTTCACCTATAAATTATATTTTTGAATATTTTCTATCTTTAAATTTAATGTTTCAAACTTTTTCAAATGAATTATTTAATATAATAATTTTGAGCATATATTTAAATAATTGAGAAAATATGCTTTTAAAGTATAAGAATATAATAATATTTTTGAATATTTATCATGAACATTTGGTGGGTAGTTTGATGGTAAACTCATATCTTTTCAAGTAAAATATCACAGGTTCGAGTCTTATACAGAACAATTGGAGCATATTGGGGTCTCATAATATAGCTATTGGTGATAGATTAAAATGTCATTTAACGGAATTTTTTTTGCCATTTAATTTAGCATGTTATTTAATTAATTATTATGTCATGTAAAGGAATTTTTTGTGACATTTTAACATCACTATATGCATTTTTTATGACATGTTAGCATATCATTTAATTTTTTTTTGTTTTTTGATATTTTAACATGTCATTTATTGTACTTTGTGTGGTGTATTATCTTGTTATTTAAAGAAATTTTGGTGGCGATTTAATATGTCACTATATACATTTTTAGTGGCATATTGGCATGCCATTTAAAATTTTTTTTACTGGCAATTTGTCATGTTTTGTAATGTATTTTTTGCAATATTTTAATGTGTCATCTAGTACATTTTTTCTTACACTTTATTAATGTCACAATAGAAATAAATTAGTGACATACTTTTAGCTACACCACTACAAATAACACTTTTAAAAAATGTCATTAAATATAAAATTACCTCCATAATACTATTTAAATTGTACTTCCTAATGCCACTAAATGTAATTTTTCTTGTAGTGTAATTTTGCATTTTTTTTCCCTGTAAACTATTGTGTTAGAGAACTTATGACGAATTTTCATGTGTCTGATTTTTAAAAGAATATTTAAGAAGAATTCTTAAAAAATCTATAAAAAATATTGAAAAACCCAATCATTCACTGTTGCTGAAACAAACTAGTGGATTAGCCACCCTTTCCCCTTTATCCTCTCTTTATTTTTTTATTTTTTTTATTTTTAATTTTTTTGGGTCCCTCATAACCACTAGAGAGAGTTAAGTTTGTTGTAAAATCTCAATGTAGAGCTTTAAATTAATCACCTCTTGAAAATTGGTTTCTTTTTAACAAAATCCAGACATAAAGCTTTAGCTTAATCACCTTCTCTCATTTCAAACAATGTAGCTCTCATTTACATAGTCTGAGGTGATCGGAAAATATGCGTAATAACATTAAGTAGCAAATGTAAAATGAGTCGAGTTGATTTGAGTCTAATGAGTCAAATTGAGTAGGATAAATTTGAACTTAAATTGTTCTAAACTCAAGCACTTGAAAAAGTTTAGATTAAGTTTAAATATGAATACCAAAAATTCACAAGTCAGCTTGTGATTTTTTATTTTTTTATATTTATTTTTATTATTCATAATAGTAAGAAACTTTACACATATTATGTCATTTAGGAAAAGTATGGAATTTAAAAATAATAATAATATTTGTTGAATTAATATTATTTGCCAATAATAATCTATTCTAATGAAATAAAAACAATTCTAAATTTTATATTGTATTCAACAATAATTATTATAAGGACAACAAAATAATAATAACATTATTTAAAAAGTATTTCAATTATAATTTAAATTAATTTGAATTTCATAATTTCTTTTTTTTTTAAATAAACTTGAACATGATATTTTTGAATCGAGCTACAACTCAAAAATCTCAAAACGCTCGACCTATTTACGTTCCTAGATCCAATTTTTTGTAGTAGTAGTAGTAGTAGTAGTAGTAGTAGTAATAATAATAATAATAATAATAATAATAATAATAATAATAATAATAAAGCCAGTTCACCTACTAAGGACAAAAAGTCGTCCAAAACCATTTCTATAGTGAATTAAAATGGGCTTCTGTGGATTGAAATGGGTGATATATACTAAGCTTAACATCACAATTAAAAAGAGTCATAGAGCATTTGGTGCAAAAGAGGGTTTAAAAATCTTCAGGGGCTTGGTGTAGAAGTAGTGAACAAAAGCTTGTCGTACATCCACTCAGGCTTCAAATTCTCTGAAAAAATCAATTTTGGGGGGCTGGAACTCCCTTGTACAATTTCAAATCCCTTGTGCACGGCGTAATTATTAACGGAATAAGATATACAAAGGGGAAAAACAAAGAAAATAACCACTTCCTCTTCTCTCATTGTTTTAAGGCATTACCCGTTACACTTCCACCGATGAAAGAGTGCAAGTGATGATACCTTGTCCTAAAGGCTTCAAAAAAAGAAAAAAAATGGATACAATTAAAAGGCATAAAAAGTCTCCAAAAGACAAAATTCATAGTACTTTATAGCATGCGAAGATTTGTTTCTGCATGGAGTTGATTCAGACATGGTGCGAACCATGTCCTCTGGTTCACCCCGGCTGTTTTTCTCACCAGTTTTGCTATACCCTTTGTTCATCAATTCCATGTGACACTTTGTGTTTTCTAGCGCAGCCAATAAAGCGTACTTGGTCATGTTAAACCACACGATTTACACGCCAACCCATGAAACACATCTTTCATAACGGCCAAAGGGGAAAAGAGCAAAGAACCAATCTCTCAATGTCCACTTCAGGATTCAACTGGTAAGGAAATCCAATTTTTGGATCTCCTTTCCATACATGGGGCTGTGGACATGTTAGTTAAACTGAAATTTCAATCACCCAAACTATAGGAAACCATAGATGAGGACCTCAGAACAAACCCAAATGCAATGTGGTTTATTGAAGTGAACTGAATTGAAGATACATTCTGCAATTCAAATCCCAACTCAATGAAGTAACATTGGATGAAAAATTTCCAAAGAACAAAAGTGACAAAACTGACAGAATCATCTCCTACTTCTAAAATCAAGACAAGCACTATGTTTTGCCATATTTCCCCCCCTTAAAAATCAGACTTACCATTTTCCCTCAGCAGACATCACAAGCTCTTCATCCTAATTCCTCTTCCATGTCCAAAACTCCACATCTTACACCCGCTTCCACATAATATAAGGATTAAAAGAAAGGGAAACGGTTCTTTCAACCAATAGTATCTCAAAGCAAAAGCAGGCTTCAAAAAATATGGACAGCAGAGCCAAAATGCAGCAAAAAGCCAAGGATGCAGATCCTGAGGATAATGTGAAGCCATCAAGATCAATTTTGAAGGACTTCATGGCAATAATTTCCCGTACAGCCCACCAGGCATCACTATTTTGGTCAGAGGCGAGAGTAAATGAGGCAGAAGAGTAAGAAATCACTCATTCAACCAAGTCTGAATATGAACTCTAGATGACGAAACAAAAACTCAGTTCAAGCAAAACATAAAGTGTTAAAGGTAAAAAGGAATATCCTTGACATAATCAAATAAAATCACGACAAGATTGTCGTGACTCCCAGACAAATAACAGCATAGCAGTGACAGCTAGTCGGCAAGCACAAGAAGGTTGTTGTAACAAAATAAAACAAAAATCATGACAAAATTTTAAGCGGCCATGACTTATGGAGATAGAGATCAGGATGAAATCACCTAATCACAACAGAATCAAACATGGATCACGACAAGATTTTAGTGGCTGTGACAGAGATCATTGAAATTTTTGCCAGGCTGTGATAGAATCAAACAATTTTTTTTTTCTTTTTTTTTTTTGATGGGAAAAATGAAATAGAGAGAAAATTGAAGGCGCAGATAATTGATGATTTAGAAAAGCCTAGACCATATACAGAAAACAAACAAGTGATACTAGTGGGTGGGAAAGGAGAGGGGTTATGCTCTCTCTCTCTCTCTCTCTCTTCATCCGCTTTAGTACCATGTTAGAAGAAAAATGGTATCTAGATTAGGAATTTTAAGTATTCTTCCCATAAACATAGAGATGGAATTAGGGCTAAGATACAAGAATGATATGGATACGCATATGATCTATCTAAAACCAACTAAAATAATAAGACATTCTAAAAAAATCCATTAGGGTATCTCTCTACTCTTTTGGTCAATTTCCAAATATGCCATTTGCACAAAGAAGTTTTTTGAACAAGAATGTAATCAAGTTAGATCTTCATTTGTAACGTGCAAAACTAAAGAATACAGTAACTCATATTCTAGGAGCTCTCAGTTGTTTCTTCATCAATTCTATCAAGAGATCCTACATTATTTGTTTCCTAGTTAGTTAAAATAAATTAAAGTTCCTCATAGATCCCTACAGGGTCCCAATTTTTTGAGCATTTTTATGCATTAGATTTATATTATGCAGTTTTGCTATAACTTTCTCCTTCTCTGTATGCATGCTTACAGGTTGCATACAATGTGTTCCAAACCTTTATTCTAGGGTTCTCCTGAATGTTCCAGCCTCTATTCTAGGTATAGTGTTTTACCGCAGATATCCAACTCACTCTCTTCTCATACTTCCGCCATCATTAAATCCAATTACAAAATGCTAATGAGTAGTACAATCTTAAAGTACACAGAATTGACACACAAATGTGTTCTCCTTCATATCAAATGTCATCTCATGGATAGTTCTCAGAATTGGTTGTCTGAAAAAGAAAATTCAAAGGGTGTTATAAGCCTGTGCATGAGCGTAAGTTGTATAGGGAATCAAACGACATACCATGAACTAAATCACAGCCAACTTTCTCAGTGCTAAATTCTGAAAGAGTATAATAAGCAATGTCCAACCGTGGATTGGACCAATTGGCATGCCATGAACTAAATCACAACCAATTAAGCAGTGCCCAACTGTTTGGCTCCACATTAAATCCCAACCAGTCATGCCAGGCAGACAGAAAAATCTAGCAAATAATAAAAAGATAAAGAGAACACCAAAGGAATCATGAAATTGAAATTCTTAAAGATAGAGATCCATATTTACAACTGCCACCACTGATAAATAAATAAAAACTAAAGTTGCTCCGAGCTTTGAGATCAGCATGAAATAAAAGTAAAATTAACCCTAACAGAACCGCTTATTCATCCTTTCAGCTTCACTAGTTACTGCAGAATGCAGATTATACATTCAAACGCCATCACAAAAATTTGGACGTCTAGCACCTTAAAACTTCCACAAAACACTTTTGTTAGGAATAAATCACCTTCTGTTGATTGCAGCTAACCCTGCATTGAGCAGTCATTCTCTCTCAGTAAACTGTCAAATTAACCATCAGTAACTAAACCCAATTCTGATGACCAAGACCATACCTTCAGATAGTTTTCAGATACCTTGTAGGAATCAGGAGTTATTGATACCAACCACAACCCAGGAAACACATACTGCAATTCAGGAAAATTAAAGATATAAATAACTCTTATTCTAGAAAAATGGTAAAAACTCAAGGCAAAACAATGAGATCAATTCAATGACAAGATCTTTTCCTACATCCACTTGTTTCTGTATGTTCTTGGCTCTCTTCTTAGGCCTCCTCGCTGGCTTTGATCCAGTCAGCGCGAAAATGTCCTCCTCAATCTCCTCTTTTGACAGTGCAACAAAAATGCTCAGCTTTCTCTTTTCCTTCTTCTCACCACCGCCGCCGCCACAATTCCCTTCCCTTTCTCCTGATCTATTTGCGTTCATCAAGGGTGACTGAACTTTATTCTTCTCAGGCATCCCAGAAATATTAGCTTTCTCTGCACCAAAAGTTCCATTCCGAGACTTGCGTATGGGCTTTCGCGGCCTCAGATTCCAAGTCTTAGTTTCTTCGTCGGTCTTCCCCTCTTCCTGCACCTCATCTGTTTCACCAAATTCATCATTGTTGTCGATCTTTATAGGTTCTTCCTGTGGATTTTCTTCCTCTAGTTTGTTGTTCTTACAAGGGATTCTAATCAAGATTTTCGATCTCTTAGTTCCGGCTACTTCAGTTGCCTTAGATTTCTTCTCTAGTTTCTCTTTAGTTTGTCCGCAATTCGTTGAATAAACGCCATTCCTTATACTTTCAAAAGCAGAATTCCTAGAATGATTTCTACCGTACCCAATCAAAGCAACTTCACTCTTCCTCAAAACTTCGGACTCCGATGGCAAATCGCGGCTCAGGAAATGCCGCTCAGCTTCCCCACCAACCACAGATATCCCCTCCGAGTCACCGCCAATGGGCGAGCGTTTCATAGATTCGCGAATTGGAGACGGTTTGGATGATTCTCCACGAATCGGAGACTGTTTCATCAAATAATCCACCTGAACCGGAGACTCGCGCGACGCAAAGTCGCGCAGCGGAGACTGAAGGCGCGGCGGCGTTGCTAAAACGGAATCGCGCAACGGCGAGTGGCGGAGAGGAGACGCTGAGGACGTATTAGCCCTCCGTGACGGCGATTTGATTGAGCGGCGGCGCTGGTGTTGGCCGCTGTTGTGTCCGTCCTTATTCCATTTGAGATGCGGCAGGTCGAAATTGTGTAGCGGCTGAGACTTTGCTGGAACAGTAGAAGCCATTGCACTGTCAAATCTCTTCAAAACGGCACAGGTCGATTTAACCAAAAACAACTCCCATCAACAGTTCTCTTCAAGAGATTAACATATAAAAAACGCAGTGAAAACCCATGATCGGCGGTGGAGTATCAATTCAAGAGTGAACTCGAATGAGCCGAATAAATGTATGTCTATGCATCTGTAATGAGTGTTCTAGTATCTACGGCGAGGGTTACTGAAGAAAGAGAAAACAAAAGAAGGTTGAGAAAAAAGGGATTTGAGATTGTAGAGAGAGAAATAGAGAGACGAAAGAATGGACTTGCAGAAAAGTCAGGTAGACGAGAAAGCGGTTACAAGAAAAAGAAGATAGCACACAGACATACATACGTGGAGAGGCAGCCTTAGGTTTCACAAAGAAGGATTTTGATTTTAGTAGGCGAATTCAGGATTGGTAATTCATGGAGAATTTATTAATTCCTAGTCTTTTTTTTTTTTTAAACAGTAACATATTGTTCCATGGAGCTAAGGTCCAAAATATGGAAAAAAGAAGCGTTTCTGAGAGATAAAATTTTAACACAATACACGGTATTTTAGGTCCTTATAGGGTCCGTAGTCATTAAACAGTTAACAACGAAGTGGTATCCCCTCCATATTTTTATAAATGAGGTTGAAGTTTGAATTTTAACAAAAATTTAAAATAAACATTTTCGCATATAAATAAAAGAATTCTAATAAAATTTATAGAAATAAAATAAAGAAAAGCAATTTTTTTTGTAATTTTGTTGAACCGAAGATAAAAATATATTATCGACTGCATACTTTTTTCACCCGTATCACTATATTAGGCATATGAATGTCTGTTTGGAGAAAATGAAAGGATGTTGAATAGTTTTTTAATAGAATGAATATTGAGCAAAATTTAAATGATGAATAGAATATTGAATATTTTGCAGGTAACTTTTGCAATTTTTTTGCACATATGAGACCCTTCTTAATTAGCATTAGGTTTCTTGTCTAAGTAGTATTTTATGGTCGTACCTATTTATGTAAGTTTCACTTTATATACTTAATCGATCTTGTATAATATATATATATATATATATATATATGTTTCATATGACTTAACGCATATAGCCATGTGCCTCATATTTCTTCAATAGTCATTGTAGTGGGCACATTGTATGTTTGTCAAGATATTTATCCGAAGTTCACATCAACAAATATGCACATAAATGAGTTCTATATGCTTGGTCATGTATTTTGCAAATACATCAAATATTGAGATTGTTATCGTATTATGTTCAAATAATTGTCCATTTATGTATTCATTTTAAAATAGCGTTTCCAAGTAATTATAATACATGTTTTGTGCGCATGTTGCATGATATTTGATGTATGTAAATAATAGTTATATTATTGCATGATCAGCAACATAACTCTCATCATAATTATATATTTGTGCATTAATTATCAAAAGTAATATTTGTTGTGATGTACGTATTATCGTATTCAATATTGATACGCAAATTTTAATTCTTGTTGGCACCAATTTATGCATTGAAGTAAAAGTTACCTTTATCGATGTAGGGCATCGATTCTTATAAAACTCAACTCAAACTTAAAAATTCTGAAATCAAGTTTGAATTTGCGAAGTTCAATTGATTTGTAAGCAAAACTCAAACCAAATTATAGGTATTATTATTATTATTATTATTATTATTATTATTATTATTATTATTATTATTATTATTATTATAGTCATAGTAATAATAACAACAACGATATCTTTAGTAAAAAAATGATTAGAACAATCAATGCACATTGATTTGAGAGTATAATTAATTTTTTTTTAGTAAGTTGCCCAACTTGAATTGGCTCGACAACCTAGAATTGAGCTCAATATTTTTAAATTGAGTTTGAGCTCAAGTCTATATTTATAAATTGACAAGTTCGAACTGAAATTGAGTTGAAATTCATTTTTTTAAAAATTAGTAATTTGTAATTGAACTTAGAAATTTTTAGAAATTGAAATTAAACATAACTCATTTACATTGCTAGTTCGATGTGTACATTTTCTGCTAAAGTCGTGTTAATGTCTTCTAAAGTGCAATGGAGAGATCAAACATGATCTCCAAGTCTTATACATATTCTAGGAACAGCGACCTAAGATCTCCGTGGAATGGTTTGGGGTTTAGCTTTTTCCTTTTATTTTTTATTTATATAATATATATCAAAAATTCATTAAATTCGAATCCTTGACTTCATATTTTATATATAAAAATCATGCCACTACATCAAAATCACTTCACGCGGAATGGTTTAGGGTTTAGGTTAGAAAAGTCTAACAAAATGGCAGCAAGCGAAGTAATTAAGGTTGCATTAGTCTAGGTCAAATTAGTGATATATATGAGTATATATACAGTCTGAATTAATTGTGTGCACGGTATATAAGAAGATAATTGTTAAGTGATCGCTCTGTTGTTGTGATTTAAATTAGAATTTGGATTAATTTGATCGGATTATATTAAAAAAACATAAATTTTAACTTGTTATGTAATTATACTTTATTATAAGGAATATTTTCATTTATAAGATCAAGATAATAGTCGGTGATCATTTAATTTACCGATATTAATTTCATATATATAGTATAAATTTTCATGAACTCTTGAACATTTTTAAAATTAAATCTTGTCCTTTGTAAAAAGAGTAAGGGCCTCAAAGTAATTTACAAATTAACCTTTCCTCTCACCTATGGAAACACATTTCGTAAAATAAAAGTCATTTGCAAAATAAAATTCATTATTAGCATAACGTAAATTTGGTTTTATGCTGTGGTAGTAAAGTAATTCTAGATATTTTATTTTCTATTCTTCTGAAATGTAAATGCAAAATATGATTTATTCTTTCTCATATTAGTTTTTCGAATGAAAAATATAACCTAAAATTCGCCTGTAACATAAAATAATTGGATACAAATACTACTTTTCTCTCGAATTATAGATCTATTTAAGGGGGGAAATGAGAGAGAGAGGAAAGGCAGAGATGGTTAAGTAGTTGTTGAATATTTTCAATCTAGTAATTAATACATCGACAAAACAATGGTACTAATATATATATATATATATATATATATATATAATTACCTAGAAAACAAAGCGTAAAAGATGGTTGAAAGGGAAAAAAACATAAAAGCGCTAATGTCAATTAGGTCTTGGAGATAAGTTTCTGGAAATTTCTACCAACTGCATTTATTAGCTTATGCTATCTTAAGTTAATTACAATCTCATCATCTAATTAATTAATTCAACAACATTCATCAATTTAGAATTTAAATTCTTAGTACACCCTCGAATGTAAATAAAAAAATTAATAAAAATTTAAATTTTTCTTATTTTTGTAATCCACAATTATATGAATTGCAAAAATGCACCATCTTTTCCTAAATTGGTAATCCGTAACATAATTAGAGTCGAAAATATTTGAAGAACAAATGAATCAATTTTGTGTTTGTGCACATACATAGTCTAATAGCAAATTAAAATAAATTAAGAGCTTGTACACAATAAAATCATTTAAGTCTATATATAGTTTATTAATTAATAGGCATATATTTTCAATTTCTCTAGTCTTTCATCTCCATTTCTCCTCCAATTTTGATAACCCTCCCTCTTCCTTCCACAATCTTTTTGGAGGAGATGGATCAGGATCACGATTTGCTTCTATAGCCAACAACATGATTTGCACACAAAACCAAGCAAGAGCACTTCAAACATACATTGGAAATATGATCTTACGATTGTACTATAATCTCTCTCTATGATCAAAGAAACGAAGAAGATTAATTCAGGATTCAAAGGAATGTAAAATCTTATTGAAACCTATTCCCAAAGTAACATGGAAAAAACGATCCTATAAGAGCCCCTTCTATGACAATTTGGGGAAAGAGTTCTTTTCCAAAATAGAAAAATCCAAAGAAAGCAAGTGAATTACTTTTTTGTTATTTTTCTAACTTTATAAAAGGGAAGGCCCTCGTATTACCCCACAGTAGTTTTGCTTAACGAGAGAGTTGAAGCGTAACGTGATCAATTTTTTTTTTGTTAACCTTTACCTGAACATATAAAAAACATGTGGGGAAAGTTTTTTTTTATTTATTTATATACATGCACATCAGCAGTCCGTCAGGTTTCGAATTCTTGACCTCCCACATTATGTAGGAGATTTATGCCATTGGACCACAAGCCACTTGACATGTGGGGAAAGTTTGTTATACAAAGTTGAAACAGCAAAAGAAATTTCTAAAATTAATTTGATCTTTCAATATCATGCACACTTTTGGTAGTTTTTCCCTTAATCATTTTCTATTTTCTTCTTAATATTATTTATGTGCATTAAATAGTATGTTTATTTTGCATCATATATTTGCCTATAATATTATTGATATGGGATAGTCTAATGGCCCATTCAATGTACAGGCCCAACATCAGTTTTGGGCTAAGCCTTTCGACAACAACTATCTAGTCGAGTATACTGTTATCGACCGAACTCGACAGAAAGCATCATCCATTCTAGCCTATTCTACCGTCTCCCTGATCGACCAGCCAAGTTTGTTCGACTGCTATCGACCTCATAACTCACTCCCATGCTGAGTCAGATCCACGCTGCATTTATTATTCTGACAGGTAGCATGCCTCCACATTAATGGCGCGTGACAGTCGATACAGTCGCTGCCACCAACCTTGCCACCACCTTTGATAGGAAGACGCCTACTAGATGTACTGTTCACCCTGAAAAATAAGAGATAGTGCCACCTGGAACCGTGCCAAGATTTGGAATGACCATCAACCCTCTAACAAGAACTAAAATCCACTACACTTGATAGGGGCACCTTCAATAAATTATACACCAGAATAAGGTTATAAATACCTCAGAACCACCCTCTCTCCAAGTAATGCCAAATACACTATAAGCTCTTCATATTCTATTCGATTATCGTCTCTCGATCAGAACTAACTTAAGTATCAGAGTGCCTTAGTTGGAAGCACCTCGGCTAGTCTAATGTGTGTTGCTGTTGCAGATCTCAGATCTCGAGAAGAACATCACTTGGACTACTCGACCTATCAGGTCGAATCTTTCCAAACACTATCATTTCACTATAAACGACTTTCAATCTCATCATTTTTGGCGTCATCTGTGGAAAACCTTTGAGATTGCAGAGATAAAATAGTGAACACACGTAAAGCCACATCAAAAAAAGAGAATAATAGGAGGTCTGCGTCTCCACATCTCTCTCCGCCCCAGCGAGGTGCACATGCTCCAGGCCCCAGCGCCCCCTAGGAATAAGTGGTGACCTTAACTATGCCCCTGTTAATACAGCTGATAAGCGAGCAAATCTCTGCTTAAATCTCAGCCCAACTATCCACCACATTGAATAGGCACACTACTGTACCTATCCCTGCTGCCAGTGCTACCCCACAACCGCCCCTCCAGGGGAGAGGTCCCCCAAGGACAGCCACAGTCGCCAAGAATCAGGACAACTGCCCACTCAACCCAATACCAGTCTTAAACGCCCCTAGGAAGAGATGAGGAAGCTAGAATTACAGGAAGATATTATCGACTCAGTAGATTACATTCGACCTAATTGAGCCCCACAGCACAATAGGGTCAAACACTCCAAACGTGACTACCGTGAAGGCATAGAAGAATCTGCCAATCTCGCAACCTAACCCATTTGAGCCCCGCAATGCAATTGGGCCAAGCATGCAAGGCCATGTCTCGATCAAAATGCTACTCTGGCGAATCAAGAGAAATAAGAGAAAGTGTCCCATCAAGTACAACAGTTGAATAAGCACCTCGACAAGATCTCAAGAAAAAATACAAAAAGAGTGCCTAATCTAGAGGGCCCACAGAGATCTCATCGGGAGAGAGAATTTCCTTTCATCCAAGATATTATCAACGAGTGCATTACTATCAACATGAAAGACCCAATCAATCTACCAAGATATGACAGCTCGACGAACCTCAATGAACACCTAATGCAGTTCGAACACATGATACAGCTACATGGACACAATGAATACATCCATGCCAAAATATTGGTGACCACCTTCCAGGGCATTGCACTCGACTAGTTTGTGAAGCTCAAGCCGTTGTTGATTTACTCTTACAACCAGTTATCTGATAAATTTTCACACCAATTTACCAATAGGAGAAAGGCAAAACTCGCCCACACCCATTTTCATACCGTCACTCCCTCTGTGATTTCTTTACCGAATTCAACACAGAGGTCCTCAAGATAGACAACCCCAAGATCTAGTTCCTGATAGACGTACTATTTCTAGGGCTTAAACATAAGGAATGCACCAATGCGTTGGTGCACAAATGCCCTAGGTCGATAGAGGAATTGCTCGACCTAGCCTAGAGGTACATAACCCAGAAGGAGATAAACAAGCTCAAGTTTGGATCCTCTGAGGTAGACAAGAAAGAGAGAGAAAGAGATAGAGAGAGAGAGAGAGACAACCAAAAGCAAAAGAACAAGATCGATCTCCCATAAAATGTTTTCATGACTATATGTCCCTGAACATCCTAAGGAAAGTGGTTCTGTATGCCATCCAACATGATAACCTCCTCAAGAAACTAAGAAAGCTAACGGAGACTGAAACAATGAAAAAAATCCAAGAAATATTACCACTTCCACAAACAGAAGGTGCATGACATAAATGAATGCTTTAACCTACAAGATGAGATTAAGAGGCTGATTAAGCAGGGCCATCTCAAGAAGTATATAGCCGTGGACACTCAGGTTGAAAGAGATAAAATCGATCAGACTCCCTATAGAGAAAGATTAGTTAGCCTTAGAAGGGAGGATTAAGGAAAAAAAATTGCCCACGAGGATCACCCACCCATTCGATGAGTGATTGACATGATTGCGGGAGGTTCCACTGGGGGGAACTCAAAGTCTACTCGAAGGCAAACCTAAAGAAGGCTCCAGTAGACTAAAGCCTCACACATCGAGACAACATTCCACATGACGACGAGTGCAGAGTCCATCTCATTCACTGATAGTGACTTAGCCTACCTTGAGGGCAGAAATATCAACCATAAAGTAGATTATCCCATAGTAGTCTCTGTTGAGATTGCCAACTTTGAGATACACAAGGTCCTAGTTGATAATGGCAGCTCGACTAGCATCATCTTCCTCTCCACCTTGAAAAGAATGAATATAGGCTAGCTGAAATTTGAACCTATGCGAACCCCACTGGTTGGATTTGGGGGGTCAAAAATCATCCTAGAAAGATCCATCAACTGGTCAACCTCATTTAGAAAAGCTCTTCAAAAAAGAACTTTGTTGGTAACTATTTAGAGGTCAATACCCCATTCACTTACAATGTCATCATAGGTCGACTGGCTCTTAATAACTTTCGTGCCATTATGTTGACCTACCACATGAAAATTAAATTTCAACCCCAACAGGTGCAGGGGAGCTTTTGTGAAACATGAGGAAGGCTTGGAGATGTTACAATATTTCGGTTGAGTCTAGCGAGCAGAAAACTCAATCACAACGGAAGACCTTGGGAGATGCCCCTACAGCAAAAATTGAGGAGACCCAGGCCAATAAGAAAAGAAAGCTGGAAGACACTAGGGTAAAGCCTATCAAGAAATTTAAAACTGTCGAGCTAGAACAAGAAAACTACGATAAGACGATCCGTATTGAAACAAACATGGGCTACCACCTGGAATATCTTATGGTTAATTTTCTAAGAAAGTATATTGACATCTTTGTATGGAAAGCATCCAACCTTCAGGGAATTGATCCTAACGTCATCATGCATGACCTTAATATTGACCCCTCGTAAAAGCTGGTCAAATAGAAGATGAGGACATTCAATGTTGAGAGGACGCAGATCATTAAGGAGGAGGTCAGTAAACTCCTAGATGCCGGTTATATTGTAGAAATTCAATATCCCTCTTGACTTTGTAATGTTGTACTAGTC
>JACGDI010005681.1:310635-327835 GCA_014898725.1 Jacaranda copaia
ATTGAGAGAATTTGATATTACTTTTTAGCTTCGAACAGCCATCAAAGCATAGGTTCTGGTTGACTTCATTGCCAAGTGAGTTGACTTGCCCGAAAAAAATTCTGAAGCCCCTTTTCTTTGGACCCTACATGTCGATAGATCATCGACCACATTCGAAAAAGGAGTAGAGGTTGCTCTCTACTCCCCAGATGCAAAGGAAAATAATTTTGCAATCAGATTAGACTATGTAGTCACGAATAATAAGGTAGAGTACGAGGCCTATCTTGTAGGAATGAGAATGGCGCTCGATCAGGAAGTCCAACACTTGGTTGCCATTATAAACTCCCAGTTAGTAGCAGAACAGGTCAAGGGAAATTTTGAAGCCAAGAACTCGATGATGAGCTGGTAGGCCGAGGTAAAAAAGTTGCAACAATTATTCAAAAGGTTTACTCTTAATTAGGTTCCCTAGTCTGAGAACGAGAGGGCGAATGCTCTCTCGAAGTTTGCTAGCTCCACCAGGGGCACGAGGGACAGAAAGATCACATTTTTGGTCGTCGATAAACTATCAATTGAACCCCACAAGAAGAATTTGATAATAAGCATTGAGGAGACAACAACTTCTTAGCAGTTCCCGATAAAGCTATATCTAAGCCAATGCACCATCCACGAAGACAGGAATGAGACTCGACGACTTTGAGCTCAAGCCTCTAAATTTGCACTCGATGAACATGGTTAGTTGTACAGAGGTCAATCTCTAGACCCCCCTTGAGGTGCTTAGATCCCAATCAGGCTCTAGAGGAATTATAGAACATTCATGCAGGTATGTGCGGCAACCATTCTGGAGAAAAAGCCCTTGCCCACAAAATAATCAAGTAGGAGTACTTTTGGCCAACATTATTGAAAGACTCGATAGATTTTGCACACAAATGTACATCATGTCAAATTCATTCAAATTTGCCACACCAACCTACAACGTCAATGGTCAATGTCCAAATTTCTTAGCCATTTAATCAGTGGGGAATTGATATTTTGGGCTCATTGCCAAGATTGACGAGACAACAAAAATTTATAATCATTGCGGCCGAGTATTTTACTAAATGGGTCGAGGCTAAGGCTGTTCCTAAGATAACGGATGCAGCCATCAAGAGTTTCATATGGAAAAATATCATCTACCATTTTGGTTTGCCCGAAGTCCTTATCTCAGAAAATGGCACCTAATTCCAGAGCAAGAGCACTAGAAAGTGGTATGAAGCCTTGGGGATTGCACAACGCTTCACTTCAGTAGGCAATCCTCAATCGAACGATCAAACGAAGGTAACCAATAGAATATTCCTTGACTATCTAAAAGCCAGGGTACATGACACTGGCTCAAACTGGGCAGACGACCTCCTCGGTATTATGGGCATATAGAACAACTCCTCGAATAGCCACAGGTCATAGTTCTTACAGTCTCATCTATGGGTCTAAAGCAGTCATCCCCTATGAGCCAATTCAAAACACAACCGGGTCATTCACTTTCATCCACTAAGAAACACATCAGAGAGGAAACTTGACCTCAAAACTATTGACAAGCGTAACCAAGAAGCTTATAATACTATGCAACGCTACAAGTCGAAGATGGCCAAGAACTATAACAAAAGGGTCAAATTGCGCTATTTTAAAGTCGGAGATCTCATTCTTAAGAAGGTAGAAGTCTCCAAGAATATTGGCAAGCTATACCCAAAATGGGAAGGACCGTACACTATTGTTAAAGTATCAAAGCACAATACCTATAGACTAGCTAATATACAAAGAGAGGAACTCCCCCACTTGTGGAATGCCATCAACCTGAGAAAATTTTACATTTGAAAATATTCTATATTTATCCTTGTATCTCCAGCTTGAATAGAGTTCCAATAATATTGCTACAATTTGTTGGTATTGTCATAATCATACTCAGCAAGCCCCTTTGTTGCCACTCAAGAGGTTTTATGCTGTCAAGTCCCTCTTCGACCCCATAGTCAATAAATAAGCAGCCCCCGTGCTGCCACTCAAGCGGCTTCATATCACCAAGTCCCTCATTGACCCCGTAGTCGACAAATAAGGAGCCCTCTTACTACCACTCGAGCGGCTTCATGCCGCTAAGTCCCTCGTTGACCCCATTATCAACAAACAAGTAGCCTCCCACTGCCACTCAAGCAGTTTTATGCCACCAGGTCCCTAGTCAACGCCGTAGTCGATGAATTAGCAACTTCTTATTGCTACTCAAATAGCTCCCAACTACAACGCATGTTTTCGTCGACCTTGTATTCAATAGATAAATAGTATCATGATAATGGACTCGCGTCAAACCTGTAGTTAACAAAAAGATGGCTTCGCCCAATTTTTTGCCTAAATCCAATAGTCAACCAAGTGGTATTAAAAATCGACGATGCAGTTATGCAAATAAATTACTACGCGACAAATAATGTTAAATAAAGTCGATAAAGTCAACAACAATGTTGTTAAATTTTTTCATTATGATGGTGATAACTAAATATTTGATCAAGTTTTCTTCATATTATTACAATAGTTGAGTTGGATATGACGAGATTCAATAGCTATCTTTAATGTAACAAGATGGAAATGAAAAACAGTCTTTATTTATTAACTAGTTGATCATCATTACATTAAAAAAAAAAAGACAATTTAATTTTGGCTCGTCCCCACATAGTCACCCTCAAGCCATTCTGCGTCCAGCTCCAGCAATAGGCACGTAATGGGTGAAATAGCTTGAGGTGGTTCAGAAGGCCTAGCGACATCACTCATGAAGTTGGTCAAGCGCAGCACACGCTGCGCCACATCGACCTCTTCCTCCATCAGCTGTACCATAAGGTCCTTAGCAAACGAAAATTCCTCAGTCAACTGTTCTAACCTTGCATCAACCTTAGCCTTCTTTTTCTAAGCCTTAGTTAGAAGCTCATCCAGCACAGCGATTGCAATTTCTTTCCCTAGGGCCTGCTTGACTCTACCTTCCATAGGGTTGAGATAAGGCTCCAGTTTCTCATTCAGTGTAGGGCTTATCCTACTCTTATCTTTAGGTCAAAAATTATATCCCATGTGCTCGAGCTACTTCGCAACCCTATGAAATGCTTCACGAGCATCATCAAGAGATGTGATCATGCTCGTATCCTAAAAAGCAGAGCTAAGGATAAATTATTCTATCACCTCGTGCCATATCATCGAGAGGTATCTGTTGAAGGCCTCATTCACCTCATTGGTTGCCTCTACATGGCCTTGAGCCTGACCAGAAGTAAAGCTCACCTACAGGTCTAAGTGGGCCTTCTTTATTATCGAGTCCATTCAACTCCACTCTTCGATCGCTTTGACTAGTTGTTGGTCCTTGGAGTCCAGCTGTTCTTAGAGCTCGACCACCTTTTTATTTAACTGCCAACCTAAAGTTGGGAAGACTCAAGCAGCACCTTAAGGGTTTTCATATCCCTTCCTCCTTGCAACTCTTTCCTATCCGCCAAGGCTAGCTATGATCAGCGATAGATATTGTAGCCCAATTATCCCACCTAAAACATAGGACTATCAGTTCACAATGCTACAGTAGAAAAGTAGAAGAAAAAATTCAGTAAGAAATTATCAATCTCGTGCTTACCATATTACAGTGGTAGGCCAATACCCGAAGAACCCCAACCTGGCTAAGGCCCATTAATTTCCACTAGTTGGATAAGAAGAGCCCTGAGGTTAACCATTTTAGGGCATTGCCGCCAGTCATCCCTCCCTGGATGATGGAAGTTAAGTCAGTTATATTGTGTATCGGGTCAGTTGTGAAACGTGATGGAGCCAATCGAGGGAGTTAGAATAATACTTCATCACTGGGTTTTTTGAACAGGTTGTAGCTTGTCATCGCCTTTTATTTTCCTTTGTCCCCCGTGGCCTTCTTCGACGCCGAGCCTCCCTACTCAACAATCTGTTATTTTTTTCGACCCACAGGCTACTTAGTACAGGCTCCTCCCAATGAGCGGATTGGGGTTCCAGGGCCTGTTCAATTTATGGGAAATGGAGCTGAAATCGATCGTATCGAACCATTCTACTCAATGGTAGCTCCCTCTCATCGAGTAACAACAACTCGATATCGTTCCTCATTCCTTAGAACTCTAGCTTGAGCTTTAGTTCTGCTTCTGGCCATGATCTCTTCTCAATCTGTGGACACAAGTGAAACAAACAAGCATTAGAGTCAAGCACAGAGAACAACACTCACAGTTACAATGTTCAGCGAGAATCTCTACCTAGTCGATCGCCCACGGGGAGGTTGAGTTGGGCAAACAATAAGCCAGCCAACACCAGATACCTTTCTTCAGTTAGAACTGAGGCCTCCATATGCCTAAATCCGACCAAGTCCCTGACAAAGGTGTTAGGCCAACTAAGTGTCTAGTTCCCAAGCATCTCCATAGGCCCTCTCCACTAACCCCTCAAAATGGTGAATACCCTTGGCCCCCGAACGTAGAAAAATTATTTCTTCCACTCTTGGCCATAGGAAGAGGCAAGGGATACTAAAAATTTTTGATGGGGTCGAGCAGTCAAGTAGTAGAAACTAGAGTCATTGGTACTATCCGACTTCTGCGACATAGATAGGTAAAATAAATTTGAAAAGTTGGTAAAAGATGTGGGTTGATTATACAAATGCATTAGCATGGAAAAACTATACAGGGTGGCGAAATAATTGGGAAGCAATTAGGTTATGCAAACATCCAGGCTCACTAGGAGGTCGACTATCGCTTACGCGAGAGAGAACCTAAGACTACATCTTAACCCTTCCTCAAACACCGTTATATACCCCCCGAGAAAGTCGATGCATTTTACCTCAGGCGCTTGGCACTAACAGTTCATACTCCTCGATGATATGATACATTTCCTTAATTCGTATCAGGTCAACGAGGGTTATTTTGGAGGTTATTTTTATAAAATAGTTTGATGTAAACAGTCAACCCTGAGTTGCAGAAACATTACTCGAGCCAGCCTCATCCTCAGAAATAACCCTCACATCACTCAAGCTACTAGAACTGCTCGAACTCAAGCTTCACTTGTTGAACTACCTGGATCACTCTCACGAAATGTTTCAGACGTACTTCCACCCCCAGTTTCCCCCTGATTAGCCACATTCTTGGACCTAGTGTCCTCGCTATTAAAGCTGGTAGACATTTTTTCACAAAAGAAAAGAAGAAAAGAACAAATGGGCAAAGTGACTTACAGTGGATATCTTGCAAACTCTAAGCGCACAAAGATTGAAGAACTTCAAAGGTAGGAATTCAACCAGATATAAAGTCAACAAAAGGGTAAATGAAGACATATTATATCCCCATTATTTATATGTGTTTGTGCGTAGGAACCCAAGCATCAGTTATAATTACACCCTACCTCCATACGCTTTATATTCTGTGAAGTAACTGGCGTATTAAATGCAGCGAAACTACCATAAACCCTGGTCAAGAATTTGAAAATCCTAGTCGATTTAGCAAAACCCCGATAGAATATGGGCAACCGCTGTAACCGCCTATGCACTCCTTGCTCCTATTCGTCGATAAGCTTGATCAGGACCGTGCGTGGGGGGAACTTATTATATAAGATCGCCCAACAGGCCCATTCAATGTACAGGCCCAACATCAATTCTGGGTTAAGCCATTCAACAATAACTATCTAATCGAATATACTATTACCAACTGAACTCGACAGGAAGCATAATTCATTCTAGCATGTTCTACCATCTCCCTGATTGATTAGCAAGGTCTGTTCGATTGTTATCAACCTCATGACTCACTCTGGTACTAACTCAGATCCATGCCATATTTATTATTCTGACAGGCAGCATGCCTCTACACTAATGGCACATGACAGTCGATACAGTCGCTGCCACCAACTCTGCCACCAACCCTACCACCACCTTTGATAAGGAGGTGCCTACTAGAGATACTATTCACCCTAGAAAATAGAAAATGATGCCACCTGAAATAGTACCAAGATTTGGAATGACCATCAACCCCCTAGCAAGGACTAAAGCCCACTACACTTGATAGGGGCACCTTTAACAAATCACACACCACGAGAAGGTTATAAATACCTCAGAACCACCCTCACTCCAGGTAATGCCAAATACACTATAAGCTCTCAATATTCTGTTCGATTATCATCTCTCAACTAGAACTAACTTGAGCGTCGGAGTGCCTTAGCTAAGGGTGCCTCAACTAGTCTAACGTGTGTTGCTATTGCAGATCTCAAACCTTGAGAAGAACATCACTTGGACTACTCGACTTGTTGGGTCAAATCTACCCAAACACTATTCTTGCACTATAAACGACTTTCAACCTCATCAATTATATTTGGACTTATTATTATTATTATTATTATTATTATTATTATTATTATTATTATTATTATTATTATTATTATTATTATTATTTTGCAATGATAGAAGCCCGTGATGCGTAGATGATGCAATATGAAATTATAAAAGTATCAAGTAAAGCATCCAATTATTTAATTATCAAAATTATTCATATTTGAATTTGTATAATTTAAATCATTTTACTAGATATAATTGACCAATAACTAAATAATCAACATAACTTTTTTTGTCCTTCTAAATGATCATTAGGATCTCCATCAATCATCATGTCAAATAAAGTGAACATAGTATGAATCAAATAAACTGACCGTCACATTACATGCACAATTAATCCTATAATTAATACTGGATATAGATTTTTTTATCTTTAACATAGTCACAAATTGCCCTAATTTTCATAATGAATTATCATGTTTTAGATTCATCTCGTATCATCATATACTTGTAATTTTTGTGGATTAAACTTCATATGAAATGTTAACAATGCAACATATATAGTTTGACTTTATATATATATATATATATATATGTCCATTTAATTCTTAACTTTTAAACAAATATCACGTATTCTTCCCCTTATGTTGTTGGCATATATGTCTAGAAGATGTATTAATTGTCAGATAATAGTTTGTTTATATGCTCTCGGCAAATATTTTTTGGGTTGTGTTGAATGTACATTCTTGTGCATGTTTTCATATGTTACGAAAAAAAATATTATTTTTTTTTATAATTTTTATTTCTCATATGATTAATTAAGTCCATAAAAATAAAAAGTAAAATACTAAAAAATGTTCAATGGATCACAGAGAATGATTAAATAAAAAGGTCAAAAAGCCTAATGGATTAAGCCCGTTAAGATGGGCATTAAAATATTAATGAGTCTAAACACATCAAGAAAAGATTATAAATGCTAAAATCCAAAGAGAAATGGGAGAGAAATCATATGCGGGAATTCGCCAACTTTTGAGAACTGAAAACCCTTTGCACCTTGTTCCAAAGAAAAAAGAACATCAAACGTTGCTTATTATCAGAAAGAACCCCAAATCCATTTTCATGCAACATCAATTGTAACAAAATACACAATCATTATAGAGTACTCGGACTTTTTGAATGCGGATTAAAATGCTTTTAAACATTCTTTTAATATGCATTGTTTGAACTGAATACAAGGTATGCTTTTTTTAAAAACAAAAAAAAAAGGAACTTTTATTAAAATTACACCCGCAAATTACATAAATAAAACTTATTTTCTTATATATGTTTGTTAGTGTGCATCTACAAGCTCTTGGAGAAATAAGAAGTAAAAAAGAAAGAAGTCTCTACAATGAAAATGCAGAATATTACGAAGTAAAAAATAAATAAATAAAACAAAATATTAATAATATTTTTGAAAATAAAACAAAAGCACCTAAAAAGACAAAATAAGAGGGGTAAAAAGAAACCAAGTTCGGTTACAAATGAGACATAGTCTCTTTTGGAAGTATGCATATTATTATGATTAGTAACAATGCCCGTGGACTCATTAAGTGTTGTTGAGGTTACATACTTTTTCACTCTTTTCCATGTTTTTGCCCTTAAATTACAATTAATTGTCTTTCTAAAACAAAAATAAAAAATAAAAAAATTAAAAGGTATTTTCTAAATTTATTATATTTTTTCTTTCGAGAATGTAACTTTTTAAAAGTGTAATATAACTCTTCAAAGGAATATGTACAATCCTATAAGAATGTGTTTACTTCAATAGATAAAGCAGAATAGGCCCGTTCTCTAACTTTATCTCTTATTTGTTTGGTATTATTATGACCCATAATATCTTTGCGGCCCCGCATGGTATCATGGGCTAGGTTAACTTATGAATCAGACCAAGATAACTCGATCCATTTTCTATCTATTCAAATTTCACCTGATAAGAAATGAAATGATATTCTTACCCCTAAAAACCCTATCCTCAACGTCTGCTGACAAATTCAACAGCCATACTTCCTCCTTTCACTAGCCCAAATCTCATATCCCCCCATCCATCCATCCTCAAACACAATCGCGCCCACCCGCCTTTTTCTTCACAACTGCCTTGCTCATCATCATTTCCTCGATCATCGAAGGAGGAGGTAGCATCGGTGGTGGTGCGGCTTACTTCATCTGCCAAAATTTCAATTTCCTCATCTCCTCGCCCACTGTCTCTCTCTCTCCCTCTCTAAATTCTTCTTCCCTCTATGGATATATGCACATTTATATATTTATGTGTAGAGATAATTTCTTCTTCCGTTTCTTCATTTTCTTCCATATACTATAGAGATTTATCTCTCCATTCCTCTACTGGGCAGTGCATATTTCAGAATTTAAGGCCTGAAATACTGACTAAAGGATGATTTTGACTATTTGCAGGCAATAGAAACCCAATTTCAGCACAAGTTCACCTCCTTTAGCTTTTCCTAAAAGACAGTAAGTTGTTGCTGAAAGACACTCAGTTTTCTAGATGTGAACCTTTCACTTTTCAAGCCATGGACCCTTTCCAAAATCTCTTTGTTTTCTTGTAAGCTTTTACTAGAAATCTATTAGTAACATTTGTCCATGGGTTCTTGAATTTCTCTTCCACATATTCTTGTTTCATATAGCATCTAATGACCCCCTCCCCCACCCCTCATACCTCAGCTAGACTGAAAACTGGTGGCCTGAAATTTTGAATTTTATTAGTTTGCTTTAACTTTTGCTTTTCTTTCCGTTCAATGGGTTTGACCAAGTCACCAAACTCCACATGAAAGTTAAATGATCTGCCCACCTTAATGAACTCTTTATTGTTTTCAGAATATACCAACATGCAACGCAATAATTAAATATTACAAATTAGATTATTAAAAATTAAAGAAATAAATACAATTGAGGTGATATTAGTGTTTTATTAATATGAATTTCAAATAAAGCATGCAATATCAAATTTAATACAAATAGCATGTATTGTTAGAATTAAACATACAGCATGCATTATCAGAATTAAATATACAGCATGCGTTATTAGAAATATGCATCAAATTAAAGGTAAATCAGAATTTAAGCATTCATTTAATCATATATGAGTCCAGGAAAAGTCAAAATTAAATATAACCGAGACATTAAAAGTAGTAAAGTATTCTATCAGTATAATTTAAATAAAATACAGAATTTAAATTAAAAATTCAGCTTAAGGATTCTGTATCGTAACAGAATCAGCTAGACAACCAAATCACAAAATTCTATTTGCCTTGAAGAAACGAGCGTCCCAACTCACCAATGCAACGGGTACAGCACTACTCTTCCCAAGATGAGATGGTCCAGAACGATCAGGTGCACTCCATCTCGTTCACGTCAAACAGTACTTAGTCACCAAATAAGAATGAGATAGCTGTATATCTAAATTTGGGACTGGAAATATTTTTGCAAAGAATATTAGAAAATAAGAAGCGAATGATTCTTGAGAGAGAGCAAGAAAGTGGGTAGAATGCTTAGACGTGTTGATAGGCGAATTCAGTGTATATTCAAGACTGCCTCTATTTATAGGGGGGATTAGGGTTAGAGTCCGTCAATTAATGGCCTCTAACTCGTCACCCAACTAATAATATTCCACTACGTCAGCCACACACGTCCACCAGTATCACGCCACATGTCTCACGTCCCTCTGCCAAATTCCAGCTTAATCTCCAACAATCTGATCAAATTAGGCTAATCCAACTGATCTTTACTTAGTCAGCCCTTATCCAATTAGATTATCTTATCTAATCCATTAATCAGCCTTTATCCTATCCGATTAAGCCAACGATTAAGTTAAGTTTGAAATTTAAACTTTCAAATAAATTTTGTCCAAAAAAATAAGACTGAGACATTCGCCCTAACACCCGCTCCAGCGAGCTGAAGTTGAAGTTGAAGTCGAGCAATGGCAGCGCGATGGTGGTCCACTCATATGAACCCCTTAAAGAACACTTTATCAAGTATTCTTATTTGAGTTCAATATAAACTATTCCACACAAGTTTATAAAAGCAATGTGGAACAAGTGAAAGGTTAATAACCCTTCAATTCCTCCACTTGGTTTTATAAGGCACAAGAAAGTTTTCTCTATCTCAAGTTTCCCATGTGAGACAACTTAATATGAACACTTAACCAATTTCCTTCAATTATCTTTTGAATTCCAACCTTAATTGGCATCCATCCAAATAATTAAACATGTAATTAGGCAAATAGTTATGCCAATTACAATACTCTTTTCAGTTTGCTCCCCCTTAAACTTTTTGCTTCCAAGTCTCTACATTAATATGGTGAGTTGCTACTTGACCGAATTATATAGAGTAAAATTTATTGAAGGAGTCTGTGTTGTGGAGATGCTTAACAAGCTTTTTGCTCAGTAATTTTTAGAAATCAGAATCTACATTGTTGTTTATCAGATTGTGGTGGAAGTGTTAGCTGCTGTGATGTGATGTTGATTCTCAATTGCTGCTATCAACGGCAACCAGATTCTTAATCAGTGTTTCTGAGTTCAGGTTTTCAGTTCTGAGAATGAAGAGTGATTCAGTTGGTCTTCTTATGACATGTAATGCACAATGTTTCGATCCTGCTGAACTTCTTTGATGGTTGAAATTATCTACACAAATTTCCATTGTTTGGGCAGTTCGTTCAGGGCTGAATTTGTGAGCTAATTGTAGTTGTGGGTTGCTTTTTGATTGATTTTGCATAAGGTGGGTTTTGAGCAATTTCTGCCACTTTTTTACTATTGCACAAGGCTTTGAGTTTTTGCGTTATGCAATTAATCTGTTGATTACAACATGCTTATTTTGATTGGTGTGGCACGAGACAAAGGAGAGGGATGAAATGTGTAAATAAAGTAACGAGATTAACACTTTTTTTTTGTCCTTCTGATAATTACGAGATTGATCAACACTTTACCAAATAAAAGACCTGATTAATAAAAGGGAGATTTATTTAAAAGTATCAAAATCACTTTTTAGTTTTGTGACCAACTCCCACTTGATTTTTTTTAGACTAAACACCTTAGTTTTGTTAGAATGTTAGAATTCACTTTCTACTCACTTGATTTAACAAAAATATCCTTAAATGTAATATTTTTCACTTATTTTTTTTCACTTCTTTGTCATAAACAAAATGCAACAGTAAACCCTACCAATATCAGTATCATTTTCAGAAATAGAAAGAAAAGAAAAAACGCAAGTAGCTCCATGATGAAAATGAGAATAATCGTGGGAGTCAACAACCACCAACCCAACATTTGCATTGTCTTCTTCTCTTTTCATTTTCATCATTTTTGAGTTTCTTCTTCATTATTTTGGGTTTCTTCTTCTTCTCAATTGCTTCTCAGTTGCTCCTGAGTTTCTTGTATTTTTTCGATAATGTCAATCAGTAGTAAAGGTGGAGTGTTCAACCAAGTGTTGGGGAGTTGTCACTACAAAAACCAGCTCTATATAATACTAATTAAGGATACTACAACTTTAATGGATATGTACTTTAATCTCGTAAGAAAATAAAGTGAAATCAATGCTAAGCTCTTCAGTTTGTGATACATAGCTCCACATAAAAAATTGTACGTGATATTAACTGATGACGAAGATATCCTGAATATGGTCTTACTATATTTGACATTAAAAATAAATATTGTTAACATCCTAGTAAACCAAAGAATGAATCAAGCAGCAGTGCCAAGAAGAGTTGTGATGTTTTTAGATAATACTTCCACAGAATTTAAACTATACTGCAGTTTGTAAAGTTTTGTGTATCAAGAGTTCTGAAATTGTACTCCATTTATTTGAAAATCTTTCTTTACTTTAGAGTGTTTTATATTATTATACTTCACTGCAAATAAAATTGTACTTCATTTGACAAAAATTGTACACCATTATTTAAGTTTTATACTTCAAGTATTCAACTAAATGATTATCAAAAATTGTACAACCATTGCTAGGGTTTTATACTTCTAAAGTTTGGAAATTATACTTTACTTTATCTAAAATTATACTTCATTTTATTCTGAAATTATACTTCATTTTACCTAAACTTATACTTTGTTCATTGAAGTTCTATACTTCAAGTGTTATATTTAATGATTATCCCAAATTGTACTACAATTACTAGAGTTTTATACTTAAATTACTCCACTTGATACAAATTTGTAGTCCAGCTATCTAAAATTGTATTTTATTTCACATAAAAGTGTACTCTATAATTTAAGTTTTATACTTGAACTAATAGACTATCAAAAATTGTATTGTAATTGCTATGATTTTATACTTCAAATGTTCAAAAATTATACATCACTTTATTAAAATTGTACTTCTTTTTGCTGAAATTATACTTTATTTTATACTTCATTTTACCTCAACCTATACTCTATTCATTGATTTTCTACACTTCAAATGTTGTATTTATTGATTATCTAAAATTATATTTCTTTTGCTGGGATTTTATACTTCACGTGTTCTAAGATTGTACTTTCCTATATATAAAATTATACTTCTGTTTTCTGAAATTATACTTGTTTTATTTTATGAAACTTGTAATCTGTTTATTGAAGTACTATACTTCAAGTGTTCTGAAATTGTACTTCATTTTATCTAAACATGTACTTCAATTAGCTGAGTCTATTATATTTCACTTTATCTAAAATTGTGTTTTTTTTCTAAAATTATACTTTATTTTACCTAAACTCGTACTCTATTAATTGAAGTTCTATACTTAAAGTGTTTAATTTATTGATTATCCAAACTTTATTTAAAATTTTACTTTTTTCCTAAAATTATACTTAATTTTATACTTTATTTGACCTAAAACTATATTGTATTTATTAAAATTCTATACTTCATGTGTTCTACTTATTGATTATTCAAAACTGTAATGCAGTTGTTAGGGTCTTAAACTTCAAATGTTTAGAAATTGTACTTCATCTTATACAAATTTATACTCCAATTATCTAAAATTGTACTTCATTTCACATAAAATTATACTCTATTATTTAAGTTTAATACTTCAAGTGTTCTACTAATGGATTATCAAAAATTGTACAAGTTGCTAGGGTTTTATACTTCAAATATTCTAAAATTATACTTCAATTTATTAAAATTGTACTTCTTTTTTATGAAATTATACTACATTTGTCAACCTCAAGAGATGCAGTTGAGGAGAAAATTGGTTCGATCAATGCATCACACAATGAATTAGCTTTAACTAGCAACCCAATTGATGCATGAAGGAATTGCATATATGGGGAGATTCAAACATTCAAGGATACTCAAGAGTTCAGAATTATGTTTAAAAATTATGCTGTGTCTACTTTGCGATCATTTAAATACAAGAAAAATGACAACAACAAAAATCATAGCCGTTTGTAGTGATGAAAATTGCAAATGGAGAATCTATACATCAAGATATAAGGCTAATAAATTATTTGGCATTCGAAAATGCAATCTAGAGCACACATGTGGTGAGGCTAATCTTCGAACAAGGAGACATCCTAAAGCCGATTTCGCTTGGGTTGCTAAATTATAAAGGATAAATTAATATCAAAGCCATGTTATCGGCCCTCCACCATATTGAAAAATGTTCACATAAAATTCAGTGTGGAACTTAGGTACCAAAAAGCATGAATGGGTAAGGAATTAACTATGCAAGACATCCATGGCGCTGAAAAGGGATCTTATGATAAGTTGAGGTGGTACAATAATGCTGTGAAGAGGATAAACCCTGGAAGTATTGTAGACTGTGAGATTCACCCAATTAGTCAAAAATTTTGTCAACTATTTATATGTTTCAGTAACTGCCTTGTTGATTTTCTCAAGGGATGCAGGCCATTGATATTTTTAGACGGCACCCATTTTAAAAATAAATACAAAATATGCTTACTCAGTGCTATCAATAAGGATGCTAATGATTACTTATTCATGCTAGCATATGCAGTTGTTGACACTAAAAATGATATTAATTGGGAGTGATTCTACTTCAAGCTAAGAAGTGTCTTAGATTCTCAATATCTACCTGGCTTATCAAGATTCGCTTTCTTCTCCAATCGACATCAAGGTCTTCTTAAGGCCATCCTCATGATATTTTCTGATAATCACCATGCATATTGCTTAAGACACTTAGTATATAACTTTAAGAAACAAGTAAGTGTATTTTATCTTTGTTTGTGAAATAATTATGTAAAATAAACTCTAATTCATAACATTTAGCACATTATTGTTCTATTATTTTAAATTCAGGTATTAAGGAAGTACCCTCTACATAACAAGAAACATTAGTGCTCTATTTTTATAAAAGCTACATATGCGCCTACAAGGCAAGAGTATACACGACATATAGACAGCATCTTAGAGTTGTTGCCACTTGCCAGAAACTTTATTATGCAGCCTGACCTACCATGTCGGAAAAATTCCTTATTCAATGGAGATCAATAAGGGGTCATAAACAATCAAATAGAATATTAGAATAATTAGGTTAAACCAGCCTAATTTATGCCAGTTACAACCGTGGTTGATCACATACGCACGCAAATACTGGTTTGATGCATGATCAATGAGAATAATCTCATAAGATGGTTGGTCAAATATGTCCCAAGCAAGAGAAGAAGTTGACAATCAATCATATGCGTTCTTGTAACTTAAAAGTTGCTAAGTTAGCGGTTGGAGCTTTGAGGTGATTGAGCAAGATAAATCATATGTTGCAGACTTACATGGCAAGGTTTGTTCATGCAAAGCATGGCAAATTGATAAAATACCATGCAAACATGCTTGTGCTTATATCGAGTCAAGGTCACTTTCACCGTATGACTTCACCGATCAATACTACCAAGTTGAGATATATCAACAAGCATACCAAGCAGTGATAAACCTTATTCCTACATTTGATATAAATTTGTTCCAGCCAGATGATAATACACTTATTAATGCACCTAATTGCCGATCTCAGCCTGGGCGTAGAAGGACGCAGAGAATTCCATCACAAATTGAGAAACATGTAATTAAGTGTAAAAGGTGTGGTAGAACAGGGCATAATTGTCAAACCTACAGAGAATCAGTAAATTAGTTAAATTTTGTACTTCAACGAAACAAATTTTATACTTTGTTTATTTTGGTTTTGTATTTCAATTCCTTCAAATTGTATTCAAAATTTCTATCTAGTTTCAGTTGAAGTGAAGTGAACTTCAAATAAACTCATTTTATACTTTATTTGTTCTAGGTTTGTACTTCAATTCCTTCAAATCGTACTCAAATTGTCATTGAAATCAAAGTGTACTTCAACGAAACACATTTTATACTTTATTTGTTCCAGGTTTGTACTTCATTTCATTTGAATTGTACTCAAATTTCTTTTCCAATTTCAATTGAATTGAAGTAAACTTCAAAGAAACACAACTTATAAATTGTTTTTTCTTGGTTTGTATTTCATTTTACTCAAATTGGCTGCTAGTTTCAGTGGAACTTAAGTGTACTTCAACGAAACTCAAATCATACTCAAATTGTTATTTGAATCGAAATGTACTTCAACAAAAAATATTTTTTCTTTATTTCGACAATTTTGAATTTAATACCTTAATATTTTTACTAATATTGTTGAATTGAAATTTGTTCAATGATTTGAATTTTAAGTTTTCATAAATAATAATCAAATTTTAAAAATGTGTGTGATTTTTATCATATGAATAAAATTATATTAAAGTTTTAATTTGTTAACCCCTAATGTTCAACCGATGAATTTGTCAATCGTCGTAATGAAAGAATTTTTATGCTTTCTAAGATGTTAGCAAATGAAAATTTGATGATAATGTCCACAATATCACCGGTACAAATACGTACTTCACATGATACGATAATTTCAAAATATTGTACATAACAATCATTTTAATTATTGGAGAATAATTTTTCAATAGCAATAAGTGTACTTAAAAAGAATATATTTTATACTTTGTTAGTTCAATGTTTGTACTTCAATACGCCAAAATTGTACTTACATTCACTACCAAGTTTCAATCGATTTAAAGTAAACTTTAACGAAACACATTTTATAGTTTGTTTGCTCAGGATTTATACTTCATTTTCTTCGAATTATACTCAAATTCACTTGGCATTTTCAACTAAACTGAAGTATACTTTAGCGAAACACATTTTATACTTTGTTGGTTCTAAGTTTGTACTTCATTTCTGTCAAATTGTACTCAGATTCACTCACTGCGTTCAATAGAATTAGAGTGTACGTCAACGATACATGTTTTATACCTTATTTTTTGAGTTTGTACTTTATTTTCCTCATATTATACTCAAGTATTGAAGCTCTTTTTCTTGAAACTGAGCATATTATAAATCAACACAACGGTTATACTTTGTTTTTTTCACTTTTATACTTTATTTTCCTCAAATGATACTCAATTTATTGCCCAATTTTAATTTAAAATATTATAAATACTTGATGAAAAATTATATTTACATATAAAATAATATTATATACAAAGTATGCTTCAATTTACATATGTATTTACATACAAAGTGTGATTTAAATCCTAGCATTTTCATGACTTAATATTGTATATGCCATTGTCGCACAGTATTTGTCCATGTCAATTTTTTCAACAAACTTCCAGGACTCGAGAGTGTCTCTAGCAAAATATTCTGCCCAAAGGCACACATAAACGCTGCAATTCACTGTACCCTTTTACTGTCTGCTTTTTTTTTTTGCCTCATTAATTTGTCCACACGACACCCCAATGAAAGCTTCATGTATCCAGAATAGAATGAAGTTTACAAAAATATTGATCAGTTGTTGACTCCTTACTTTATGAAGAAATCACAGGAAAAAGAAGCAAACTTACAATGGCATTAGCTGTC
>JACGDI010005681.1:334213-356067 GCA_014898725.1 Jacaranda copaia
TGTTTGACCCTTGAAGACCATAGAACAAAACACCCCACGTGCAAATCTTGCTGTTTTTACATGTGCAATCATCCAACTTGATTTTTGGGCAATGCTTGGTGGATAGAACCCAATTCAAGAAAAATCGTAGTCATTTAATTTATAGGATCTACAAAATGATAATAATAATAATTATTATTATATTGTTCCTAGTTGGATCGATCCATGGCTCAAACCTTAGATAATGTTTGGTTATAAATTTTATGTTTTGTATTATGTGTTTTAGGATAATGAGTTTAGGAAGTGGGGTTGGAAATTATGAATTTTATATTAGAGAATGTGATGAATGTTTGTTTATGTTTTGAATAATAACTAGAAAATTATTTGAGGGAATTTTGATGTGTTTGTATATAATTTAGAAGAGATAATTTTTTACAATAACAATCAAACTAATACTTTTCGTTGAGTTTTGAGAATGAAAATGAAATTAAATAATATTTATTGTAATAATAATAATAATAATAATAATAAAATAAATATGATATGTACATGTAATGAGAGACTTCTAATGAGACAAAATATGTCACAATCAATGACCTAGGAGAATGAAAAAATGAGAGGGATTTTGTAACTTAATCCATTTGATGGTGGGCGTTTTGGGGAATTCATAACCCCCATTTTAGAGGCAAAACACAGGGATGCTTGGCAGCCAAACATAGCCTTAGCATTTTCTTGAACGACATGTGGACATATCTCGCATAATTGTTTATGAGATGTTGGTGTGGCACTTTGATACTATTTGATGAAGTTTCATGCATGTATGGATGTCTTCTGTAAATACGAATACATTTCTTGTGTGAAATGTGAATGTCTTTACCACACTCGTGTGGTGGAGACATTGTCCATTGATGTCTTTTTAAGGATGTGGGTACAGTGTTCTTGCTCTTAGACATGTGGTTTGAGGGGTATAGAATGCAGACAATCAAGTTACACTATTTATGTTAGGGGAAAACATATTAAACAAGGCTTGGTAAGATGGAGGACAATCGAATTAAGAATTCTCTCTAATTTCACATTGCTCTCTACCAACCAACAAAATAAAAAGAATTGAAATAAGAAAATTAGGAAATGGTCATGCAAAGAATTTAACACTTTGTTTATCTATGACGTATGAAAAGAAAGAAATTTATTTTCACATGCACAAAATCACGATTTGAATTATCATATCCATCTAATGAACTGTTGAAAATAATCAAATTTTAAATAATTAACGAAGACATTAGCTTTGTAGGTTATATATTCCACTAATCCATCTTCGTTACTTTTTTAATATTCGTGTAGCAACAAATGTTTCATGATTTAATATATTGTATTCCTACATCAAGTTGAACAAGTTCTTTCAATCCAACTGAACATAACAATATATTATATCTATCAAGAATCAAGAACATCTTATCCAAAATTCATACTAAATGTAACAATATAATATACCAAATATAACTATTCGTATCTATAAATACTCATTTCTTATTCATTTTGAAGTGAAGATTTAGATAGAATTCTTCACAAACCTAGGATCTAAAATAAGTAATTGGAGAAAAATCCTCCATCAAATCAAGAAACAAAATAAAGATGAGATCTGGTGTATATTACCAGAATCTCTTTATTATACAAATCCAAAAATTAAATTCCTAAAATCTCTCACTAATTAACCAAGAATTCCCCACTCCCCCTCAACCTGGATTGCAGATGTTGTACATACACAGCTTGCTTCTTAATTCTTCAAATGTCGTTTGTGGAAGGGCTTTTGTGAGGATATTTGTCGTTTGAGACTTGGTTGGTGTCTATATGAGTTGCACCACTAAGTTCTCAATTTTTTCTGAGATGAAATGCCGATCTATCTCAATATGTTTTGTTCAATCATGATGCAGGGGATTCTTTGTGATGCTAATGGCTGCTTGGTTGTCACAGAACATTTTGATAAGCTTGTTGTTGGTGACTCTTAGTTTATCAAGCAATCTCTGAATCAACATTCCTTTACAGATGCCAAGTGTAAGAGCCCTAAACTCTGCCTCTGCACTGCTCCTTAAAACCACAAGCTGCTTTTTGCTCCTCTATGTCACAAGATCCCCCCATACAAAGGTGCAATATCCTAAAGTGGAACGTCTATCTAACACATCTCCTGCACAATTAGCATTTGAGAATACTTCAATTTCTCTGTTGTCACTCTTTTTGTATAATAATCCTTTACCTTGTGTCATCTTAAGATACCTTAAGATTCTGTTTACTGTCTCTAAATATTCTTCTCTAGGGTTGTTCATGAATTGACTTACAACAATAACAAGGAACCCAATGTCAAGTCGATGTGTGATAAATAGATGAGACAACCAACAAGACTATGATGTCTCCCCCTATCCACTAGTGCACTATGTTCTATAGTTCCTATCTTCTTGGTTGGATTCATGGGAGTATCTACTGGTTTGCATCCTAGCATACCTATCTCCTTTAGTAAGTCTAGAACATACTTATATTATGATACAAATATGCCCTTTTTAGAGTGAGCTACTTCCATGCCTAGAAATTATTTAAGACAGCCAAGGTCCTTGATTTCAAATTCTCTGGCTAACAATTTCTTTATTCATACTAATTCATCCTCATAATCACCTGTTAAAATTGTGTCATCAACATATACTATTAGGACTACAATCTTCCTTTCAGTGGAGAACTTTACGAACAGTGCATGATCTGTCTAGCATTGAGTACATCCATATCCTACTACAGAGTGTGCTAACCTACAAACCATGCATGAGGGGATTATTTTAACCCATACAAAGATTTCCTAAGTTTGCATACCTTGTTGTGGTTGGACTCAGTTTCCAGTCCTGGTGGAATCTCCATTTATACTTCTTCCTCTAGATCACCATTCAAGAATGCATTTTTAACATCTAATTGATGTAGCGGCCAATCTCTATTAGCTACAATTAAGAGAAGGACTCTAACGGTGTTAAGCTTGGCAACTAAGGCAAAAGTTTCTATCCCACAAGACTGAGTGAATCTCTTGGCAATGAGGCGAGCTTTTAACCTCTCTATACTTTTATCAACTTTGTGTTTGCAGTGAAAATCCATTGACACCCAATCGATTTCTTTCCATCGAGAAAGTTAGAGATTACCCATGTACTATTCTTTTCTAGTGTACTAATTTCTTCATTCACAGTTGTTCTCCATGCAAGATCACTATGAGCTTCTTGGATGGAGCGAAGTACCTGTAAACTATCAAAAGGAGAAATAAAGGCCTACCAGGATGGAGATAGCCCTTCATATGACACAAAATTGCAAATATGATAGTTCGTGAAAGACCCAACATGTTTTCTCAACATAATTAGCATATCTATATCACTACTAATATGTACTATATCCTCATGACTAGGAATTTCCTTACCTGAGTGAATTTGAGCAGGATTTGAACTTGGTTTAGAGTCTTTGTCCAAAGTGAGAGGTATCGAATATACTATCTATCTCTCAAGCCTCGACCTCCTAGTATAGACATGTAACTCTTTGTTTGCGAATTGAGGAGATTTGGGTATGTTATGGGTAGAGGTGGTGTTGAGGATGTTTTCAAATAAAGATAGCTTTCTGGTTGGACGTGGGTTTCAGTTGAAATATGATAAATCTTGAGTTTTTCCAGTAGTTGAATAGTATTTAGTTGATATGACAATGATAGTGGTGATGATAGAGATTAGACTCTGGTTGATTCGTTGCCATGATTTTCATCGCAAAACTGATATTCACTCAAGTGCTCCCCCTAAATTGAAGGTTTGGGGTAATATGCCTGATTTTCAAAAAATATGACATTCATGGAATTGTATATTTTCTTGGTGATGGGAGAGTAACACTTATAGCCCTTTTGATTAGGAGAATACCTAAGAAACACACATTTGATAGATCTAGGATCTAACTTGCTTCAGTGTTGTTTATGGACATGAACAAAGGCTGTGCATCCAAATATTTTGTGATCCAAGGTTGTAATGAGTTTGGTGTGTGGAAATATTTGAAAAAGAGTTTGGCATGGGGTTTGAAATTTAAGTATTCTAGAGGGCATTCAGTTAATGAGATATGTTGCTGTAAGAACTGCTTTTCCCTAGAAGTGTTTTGAAATATGAGTGGAGGACAAAAGGGATCAAGCTACTTCAATTAAGTGTCTATTTTTTCTCTTTGCAACTCCATTTTGTTGGGGGGTATCAATATAGAAGCTTAAGTGGACTATGCCTGGACTTAGGAAGTATTTTCCTAGGACCAACTCAAAATATTCTCTAGCATTGTCTGTTTTTAAGGCTTGAATTTTTGTATGGAATTGGATTTGTGTCATGGGGTTGAAGTTCTGAAAAATCTAACCTACTTCGAATTTTTCTTTCATCAAGTATATTCAAGTTAATCTTGTGTAATCATCAATGAATGACATAAACCATCATGCTCTTGTCAATTTTTTTATTTTTGATGGGCCCCACACATCACTGTGAATTATGGCAAATGGGTGGACGGTTTATATAGGCAATTGGGATAATTGGCATATGTGTGTTTGGCTAATTAGCATATTTCACAACTGAAAGACTTTGAATTTTTATTGACAAACATAGAAGGAAACAACTTTTCAAGGTAAATGAAATTTGGATGACCAAGGCGAAAGTACCATAACATAATCTCACTATCTTTATTAACACAAAACTGACTCACATAATTTGTACTTTGAGTTGTCTTCTAAAAGAAGTACAATCTTTAAGTAGATACAGTCCAGATCGCATCTCAGCATTGCCAATCATCCTCCCCGAATCCAACTCCTAAAATTCACATAAGTTTGGAAAAAATTTAGTCACACAATTGAGACCATGAGTTAATTTACTAATAGATAGCAAATTACAATCCAACTAAGGTACATAAAGAACAGAGTTTAGAGTTAGGTCCTTTAAGAGGATGATTGAACCCATTCCTTCAACTCTAGAAAGAGACCTATCATAAATTCAAACCATATAATTTTCTTGGCATGTACTCATGAAACAACTCAATATCTCTCATCATATGAGCTAATGCTCCTGAGTAAATGATCCATGTACTTGAGTGTTGTTTCTTGACAACAAAGGCATTTGAAATTTTACCTTTCTAAGATAATATGCCAATTCCAGCAATAGTGGTGTTCTGAGTTGTAGAGGTTTGATGGAGCAACTTCTATAACATTTTCAATTGTTCGTTAGTGAACAAGTAGGTCTCATTTGGAGCAGAAGGATCATCAGTAGAGATTGTGAGATTGGCACAGCTTTCCTGATCATTTATAGGTCTTGAGGGCTTCCAATCTGCTAGTTTACCATGAATTTTTCAACAATTTTCTCTAAGATGCCCATTCTTATGACAATGGTCACACCAAAGCCTTCTTTTTCTTTGTCGATTGTCATTATGGTTGTTGAAATGATGTCCATGCACAGCAAAAACAGATCCTTCTTTGGTTGGGAAAGATGTTTGGGACCCTATCATCACTCTTCCTATAACTTCATCATGATCTTTGTTGAGGCCAAGCAAAAAGTTGAATGTGTGCTTTTGTTCAACAATTCTCTGATATAATGTTGGGTCTTCAGAACACCTCCAGTTGTGGACTTCAAACATGTCAAGTTGTCGCCAAAGATGGGAAAGTTGATTGAAATATTGGGTTGTTGTGAGTTCTCCTTGGCATAAGTCATGCAAGTTGGATTCAATCTCGAGTAATTCAGCAATGTTTTCAGTGCTTGAGTAGGTCTCCCTTGTAGTATCCCATATTTCCTTTGTAGTCCCATACAGGAGAAAACTTTCCCCTGTATCATTGTTCATTGAATTAATAAGCCAAGACATCACTACATGATTTTCAACATTCCAGATTTTGAATCTAGGATCATCTCTGTTGGGAATAAAAACTTTATCTATGAGGTAATCATCCTTGCCTCTTCCACAAATATACATCATCATGGATTGCAACCATTGAAAGTAATTATGCCCGTTGAGTTTGTGGCTGGTAATAAGGAGAGAAGATGGTTCAGATCCTCCAATGATTGCTTCCAGATTGTTTTACTTCTGGGCTAGAGTTTACTTCAGACGAGGAGGTTTCTCTTTGGGTAGCCATGCCGTATTTTGTCATGGGAAGAAAAAGAAAGAAGGTTTTCAGAGCCTAGGCTCCGATACCATGAAGATTTAGAGAGAATTCTTCTTATTTTATTGACTAAGAAACATTACAATTTATAGAGATTGGATGTAGTTGCATACCACAAACCTAGGATCTAAAATAAGTAATTGGAGAAAAACCCTCCATCAAATCAAGAAACAAAATACAGATGAGATCTGGTGTATATTACTAGAATCTCTTTAGTATACATATCCAAAAATAAAATTCCTATAATCTCTCACTAATTAACCATGAATTCTGCATGAAGTATTTCAAACTAAATGAGGGAGTGACTTTTGCCCTTTTCTTTTAAAAAATTTCTATCATCCTGAACGTCATCAAATCTATGAGATAAATTCCTGTATTTACACTCGATCAAGTCAAATATCTTAAAAGAATTACAACATAATATATGAGCTTGTTTGTTTAGAGTGTTGGGATTAAACATAATACACATGATTAAAATAAATAGTGAATTATTATGTATCATATATAATATTATTTGTATATTTTAAATAACTTGAAATCCACCTTGATTGTTTGATTGGTGTGATTATACTGTTTGATAAACTACAATTTATTTCTTATTTAAATTGAAAAATATATCACATATTAAGGCCTTGATACACAAGTCAATTTTGGCCTTAAATGTATATCAAGCCCTAGATACATCAAATGTTTCTAAAAATAAACCAAATATTGAAAATAAAATAAATTTAATTATGTATCTATCATGCAATATCAAAATAAAATAAATGAGTTAACATATATAATTGAGAAAGGGAGAGGGGATGGGAAATAAGGGATAGGATCAGGTGAGAATCGCGTTGATGTATACATCTGATCCAAATTATCAAAACATCATTTGCACAACCTGGTCTCTTTACCAAGATTCCCATGCACACCAATCTACTTCGAATTGGACTTGCTTTTTCTTTATTTTTTCTTTTTCAGGGGAATAGGATTAAAAAAAAGGGTAGGATTTCTTTTCCAATTTCCCTTTTGATTTTTGGGCTAAAACTAAGAAAAAATAGGGGGTGGGGGCAAGATCACGTGAAGGCAGCAAAGATTTGGGGTTTTTGGTGCGATTGAGGTGCGTCGATGGGACTGTTTGGGAAGTTGGAATTGGGATGATTTAATAATTGGGTGGGGGTTCAATTATTATTTTCATTTTTGGACCACTGTATTGTGGGCCCAGCCGTATCAAAACCTGTGGGGCCCCCAACACCTCCTCACTTCGTCTGCATATTCAAGTTTCAACATCACAAATATATATAATGATGTTTAATCCACAGGTCATTCTTCCTGTCCTAAAATTATGATTTTATTATTAGTTACGCTACAGAGTTGAATAAAAATATTTATTTATTTATTTATTTTTCTATTGAGTATTATGGTTTTTTTAATAATTTTAATATTCATTTAAATTTTTGGATAAATAAAAGATAAAGCTATTATAAAGTAAATAATAATGAGGTCATAAATGACAATACTGTATCATAAATAACAATTATTTTATATATAAGACTATCACTAGAAAACACAGTAAAAGAAATTCGTTCTTTAAATATTATGTTAATTTCTTGTGAATTTAACACTTGCAAAATATGAGTTTTAATACTTTGTCATGTTTATTAATTTTTTTCTATTTAATTAAAAAATAATTATGCATATGTTATTGCTCTTAGAAAATAATCAAATTATAATTAAAAATGTAAATTTTTCACATTAGTTTTTCTCTTCTTTTTTATTTCCTGAAACCTTGAAATAATTTTTGAGGAGTCTATTTGTATGAGGAGATACTACAAATGGATTGATATAATCATAATATGCTGATAAAAAGAATTGCATAGCATCAAGCATGGAAATATTTGAAAACTTAATCACATTGTATTAACAATAAATTTTATTATACTACTATTAGTATGTCCCACAATATTTATTATTTTAAAATTTTTGGGAGTGTTTTGTTCTGTTTTTCCATAACAATTTTATTTTTGAAAATATAATCAAATATGCATTTATTTTTCCTCAAAAACACTAAAAAAGGTTTTTCCAAAATATTTTTTTTTTAATCATTTGTTATCCCCAAAACTTCTTTATTTTTCAATATATATATATATATGACATATATTATATATTTTAGTATTATTCTTACAATAAAAAAATTACCTAATTTCATTTTCACTCCAAAAATCCACCAAAAAATATTTAATTTGATCGTTAAAGTAAAAAAAAATTCCTCCAAAAATATAAATAAATATACAAAAACTCCCCAAAATAAATTTTTAATTATTCCCCAAAATATAATCAAAAATTCATGACATTCTCCAATTACACTTACAACATTTATTCTCTCAAAATATATATTAAAATTAGGGTTGTCAATATATCATATTCGAATCGGATCATGTTGGATTCAAATTCGAATCTGACAGTGATATGTCATATCTGAATTTAGCCCACAATCCTATAGGATCTTGACTGTTATAACCATATACGAATCCATATAAAAATCAGATATCCGAAAAAAGATCGAATCCGAATACTCCAAAAACTTATGACTGTGTTTCGTTACATTTTGGGAAAACAAATTGTTTCCCCAAAATTTAACTAAATATACAAAAGGTTTTTCTTCAAAATATCAAATTAAAATTTTCAAAATATCCTCTTCTATCTTGCATTATCCCCAAAACATTCCAATTTTCTAATATATACATACATATTATATATACATAATACATATTTTATTATTATTTTAATAATAAAAAAATTACTTAATTCCATTTTTACCCCCAAAGTCGAACAAAAAGACATTAATTTAACTGTTACAGTAAAATTTATCTCCTCCCAAAATATAAACAAACATACCAAATTTTTTCAAAATAATTTTCTTACTATTCGTAAAATATAAACAAGCACATATCACATTCCCCAATATAAATTCACATTCTCTAACCTCACTCCCAAAACACGTAATTCAAAACACATAATGCATATCCAAACATTACCTATATATTTGTTATTTTTTCTAAAAAATTAGTAAAATCTAAATCCAAAATATTCATCATTGAAAAAATATACACACAATATATTAACGAATAAATTTTAAACTCTATCTATCATATAAAAGCAATAATATAATATAATTTAATCACATTCATTTATTATATCATTGTATTTTAAATTTTGCTGCTAATAATAGTATTTACTTGACATCATAAATGCATATATACTTGCTTTTTTAATTAATTAATTACATACTTAAAGTTTTATAAAAAAAGAAATGCATTTCAATTAAATTGAAATTTGCATTGCATTTTTCTATACTGCAACATTTAGCTCATGTTCATTATTTTTTCTACATCATTTTTGTTATAAAAATAAAAAAAAATAAGTGATGCAATTATGATGTAGATAACATCCAAATTTAACATTTTATATAAAAATTAACTGATTTAATATATTGCATATGAACTTATTATTTTTTCGTCCAAAAATTTATTTTGGTATTGATATAAAATCCTACCTATATATATGTATAATACTATATATATTCGGATTCAAATTATTAATAAATCGAATCGAATTAAATCTATATTCGCTTCATTTATTTTAGATTATAAATTTTTTTAATGGGATTACATCCGTCGAATCTTTTATCAGTTAAAGATCCTAAATTGTCATATCAAATTCAAATCGAATTCGAATTAAAATCTACTCTACTGACAATCCTAATTAAAATTAAATATAAAACATAACCAAACACCACCTTTCGATATTTGAATTTTTTGTTAATAGTCCCAAACAAGGCATTTATTGAGACAGGAGCAATTAATAGCGACATAGGAAGATAATGCGAAATCTTGGAATTGAACATCAAATTGAAGAGTGGACCACAAATGTAATGATTGCATATTGCTGCACTTTGTTTGGGAATATATGATTACACTCCGTGAGGGTGGAATCCCATCATTTCTCAATGACCATTGGTTCTCCGATATTTCCTTTTCGCCTCCCTTCGTCTTGCACATTTCTGTAATTTACTCACTTTACTGTGGTCCTTGCAACTTCAAATTTGGCAAGACATTATCTTTTTTTTTTTATAAAAAAAGGTGGTGTATATAATTATAATAATAATTTGCAAATAAGATAGTTCTACGAGACTAAATTCAAATGCTTTTATGAATCTTGTTTCACCAAAACAGATAGTGTATTTATATAATTTTGATCTGAAATTATTTAGAAAATGATTCGAATTATTTATTTTTAGATTTCAATAACTCAGGAGCTCGAGGTTAATTTTATTGAGAAGATAGAGAAAATCCTACATGAAATAAATAAATATTTAGATGGATTCCAACAAAAATCCTCAAATACTCCAACTTATAAGGACGGAAAGATAAATACTAATATAAGAAAAGTAGCAAATTATCAATAATGATCATGCCTTCAATACTATATAGTTGGAAATACTTATATTGTTGCTGAAATGGACCTATGGGCACCATTATAGGTGAAGGTTTAGAATATTGTCATAAGTCCTAATTGAACAGTTGACATTTCGATGAAGTTTAAGCAATAACCTAACTCAAATAAGAGGACATGAATTTTATAGCGTAAACCACTTTTAGCTTCTCTAGGGGTATATTAGGCATTTAGGCTTCTTCTTTCATATCAAATTTAAAAATAATTTTTCAAAATACCAAGTAGAGTTTGAACTTGTTCATCAATTGTTATTTGTTGATATAGTTTTCCAATAGAGAATTATGGAAACTCCGACTTTCAAATAACGTAGCACAAAGTTTATTACAATACATGAATTTCAACCTGTAATAAAAATAAATTATTTTTATGAAGATAAAAAATTTCACAATTTATATCAGATATTTTATACAGTTGAGCCTTTTATGGTTGGCGATGAATTTTCACCATTATTATCCCAAAAAAAAATGCAAAATCAAAAATATCTCACCAACTTCACATCAACTAATACAAGAAAAAAGTATCATTTAACCACAAATACGTATGAGATAAAGTATAATGAATCAGTGATGTGTGCATTATATACACGTACTATTTGTAAATAGTTGCCGAACATTAAAGAAAATTAATTGTAGTTGGATTTATTGTAAACTAATTAAGGAAGAAGAAAGTGATATAGAAGTAAAGGATACGAGGGGGATATCATCCAATGATTGGAAAAAGATTGTATTTGTGGGTGTGAGGGGAGACAAGCACTACAAAAAATTGGGACCATACTTTTTGTTTATTTTTTTTTTTTCATTTTTCTTATTAATGATTTATCAGGGAAAATTAGGAGAAAAAATGAAAGAAAGTCACATCTTCTGAAAATCTATAGAAAGCGTGAGGAGGGCAGGCGACAAATTAAAGTCCCACCGCACGTGAACCCTCCTGACAGAAATGAGAAATTGCCCTCTTTTGCTTTGCTGAATTTTATTTCACTTCAATCCCACGTGATCACCACATGCCCTGGTCCCCACCATTAGGGACCTTCGCCTCTATCTTGTATGCTCTTTCGTTTTCAAAAAATTATGAATAAATCTATTTTGATGTGAAGTTTTGGATTGTAATTGATGTGGGGGAGTTACAATCCAATAATTACTTAGATTTGATTAGGTATGTTGGTATGCTAAATTTAATAATCATTAAATTTTTCATTGCTTTTAATTATATTAAAGTACTGATTCTATTTGAAGAAATATTTTTATTTTGTGAGAAAGTGACTTAAATAATCAGAAATGAAAGTTGTGTATTTCCTTTCAAAATTTTCATTTTGAGAATTATAACAATACTATTCCAAGTCAAATGAGTCAGAAATCATGAGAAGATTTACAAAAATATTCTCTCCCTCTCATGATAAATTCCTACCAATGCATGTCGATAAAATAATATTTCAACGTAACTAGACCGCTATGTTTGTTAACGAATTTAATCATCATCAAAATATGTTTAAAAGTGTGATTGTTTTATGAAGTGTAATACACAATACAATGTTATACTTCTGTGAATTGATCTGATAACAAATTTAATCATCATTAAAACGTATGTAATTATTTTAAAAGATGTGATATACAATACAAGATCATAATTCTCTGAACCAATTCAAAAATAAATTTAGAATATGCTTGTAATTTTTCTCCATTTTGAATGTATTGAAGACAAGCTCTCATCTTTATATCTAATTGAATCATATACCTCGAGGGAGTATCTGCATTTGAATTGAAGAAACATTGACACATTCTCACAGTATTTTTTTTCCAAATAACAATTTAAAGTTAATTGTGTTATATTATTATTTTTATTTGAAAATGAATTGTAAAAATAATCCCTAAGTAATAGAAAATCGAGTTTTACTTTAAGATGCTCAAAAAGAAAACCATAAGAACAATAAATTTAAAAAATTAAAAATAATGAGAATTTTGTCTTTATTTATATATATTCCTATAAACATAAATAAGATAATTACTATGTATTGTTGGCACCAAAAAATGAAGATGGGGTTCTTTTCAGCTTTTGGCTGAGTTTAAGGCTTTAAGCTATTTTGACCCATTTTGTGTCCCCTAACGGAGCGGCTATTTCCCTTTTCCAAAAAGTTGAATTGGCAGGAAATAGGAATTAGAAGCAAGTCGAAAAGCTTTTCTTGCTTTTCTCTAGACTGTGTTTGAATTTGTCTTGCCAAAGTTGATATTTTTTTTTGTTTTTCAAAATATGTTTTTTGCAGAAAAAAATAAAACTAAATATAATTATTTCAGTTTTATCAAAACACTCAAAAATAGTTTCAGAATATCCCAAGAAAGTAAGAAGCCCTAATCCCATTCCCCAGGGCAGACATAATTATCGCATAAATATACAAATATTTTTTATATTAGAATTATGCATATAGAAAAATAACAATATAAAATCACAACTTTACTCTATTAACCAGACATAAAAATAACATACAATTTTATTCTAAAACAGTATCTATACAATTACAAAACAAAATATATATTACGTTCAGTAACTCATTCCTCATTATCTATTTCGCAAAACGTTCAAAATAAAATCAAATATGGCTAAAATATATTCCACCAAGGCAAAGCAAGTCCAAACATGATGCGGGTGTAAGAGTTCAAAATGCTTCATGAAGCTCAAAACCCAAAATGCCCTCTCTCCACATCATCATTTTTTTATCTCACAATCCTTTAAATCATTATATGTCTCCAAAATAATTTTTAATAACCTTTAAAATAAAAACAAACATATATTATATACTCACAATCCATGTCCCAAAGCATTTTTCAATTTGGAGGAGAAAAACAATTTAAATCCTTTATTTCAACTTATATTTTATTTTATGTATATATAACAAGTGTATTAAATATTTTTTTATAAAAATAATTAATTAAAAATGAGATATACTTGGCATATATATATCAAAATGAAATAGAAAATAAAATACGAAAAAAATAAAAAATTTAAAGTGAGAAAAAAGAAAGAGGGGACCCACAAGCCTATAATTGAAACTACCATTTTTATGACTCATCAAGTGCATATGATTGGAACTATGGTTGTCGCATGAGTGCTATGCATATGTTCATAAATAAATATATATATATATATATATAGATTATTAGTATTTAGGAATTGAGTTGGTCAGATGTTGCACTAATTTTATAGCAAGGACACATGGGACAACTTGTGGGCACACGTGGGGGAGCTCTGATATTGCCACTCTTCGAACATCCTAATTAACTATTCCATGAATTGTCCCTTGAATTAAGCCAAACAAGATCTTATTTAATATATATATATATATATCATGTGTGTGTGCGTGCGTGCGTGCGTGTTTTCATTGGAAAGATGGAACCGTAATTCATTTTTCCATTTTTTTAATTTCTTTTTCTTGCTAAGGTTTGTATTATCCACCAGTGTTGGACAAATCTTCTTTCATGATGTAGTGCTAAATTTTGTAGGCCGTCACAATGTAAAAATGCTCCTTCATAGCACTAATAACAAACAAAGAGCAAGTTGATCATCTTAACTGTATCGAGATGATAATTAAATTAAAATTCTTCATTGGTTTGGGATTTTCGAATTAAATCATAATAATTTTTAAAGGTCGATTATATCGAAATACTAATTAGTTGACATTTTCCACTACTGTAAAATGTTGAAATTAAGCAGTAACTATTGCATGAAGGGCTAATTATAATTAAATCGAAATCCTCCAATGCTATAGATCTAACAAATAAGCTCATCATTATAACTGTATTGAGTTGACAAATAAATTAAAATCTCTTCATTAAAGAGGTAATCTATTCATGGAGTACACTATAAATAGCAGAAAATGTGACCTGATGAGGGCACCTAATAAGAATCCATAAAGCATGGGCTTATTACTATATTGATTCCTTTTTTATATAAGTTATTAAGTATCTTTTTTTATACAGTTCACAGTGGCATAGGTGTTCATTGGTTCTTTGCAAGATCAATAACTTTCAAATTAGGTTCTTACCCAAGTCGGTTGAGGTTGTATGGAATAAGTCACAAATCCTTGTCTTGTCCCTAGTTGGGGCATGTGCATAGAAAAAATGTGAATTTTTGTCCAGTTAAAATATTTTTAAAAGTCCTCAAAGTAAAATAGTTTTTAGAACATCTTATTTGAGTTTTTATATACAAATTTTCTTAGTCCAATCATAATTTAATTTAGACATTAAAAGACCTTGTTAGTTGACGACAATCTCAATTAATTTGATATTTATTTTTATGATTAAATCAGAGATTCGAACATTAATCCGAATCAAGATTAAGTTGGAGATTGAGATTATTTTGAGTAGAGCCAGAGGGATGAGATCTAGAGCCATATCATATGAACCTTTTTTTAAAAAATTTATTAGCAAAATCAACTAAACTGTCAGTTTGATAATATATTGAAACTCATATTTAATTGCATACTGCACTCCACAAAAGACAGAACAGTATATTCTATAATCGTGTTTAACTGCAATTGAATAGTATAAGATAGTATTCTATGAGAGTATTTAAAATTTTATTAAATAGTTGAAAAAGTCTTCAAATTGACTGCATATAGCATAAGATAATAATTGCTAAAAAATTTAAATTTTTTTTTAAACACACACATCATAAATCAATTAGAGTTTGAATTTCTGACCTCTCACACATACGAAAGACTTATGCTATTAAATTACAAGTCACTCGATCACAAATAATCCAATTTGTCAAACAAAAACTCCTTAATAGAAGCATGCTTTTATCTCTTTAATAACATAGATTTTTTATTTCACGTTTTAGTTAGAAATAAACGATTCAAAATCAGCTTAAATTAGAATCGAGCTTGAGTTGAGTTAGTTAGAGTTGGACTTGTGAAGCTAGCAACTCGGCTCGACTCTACACGAAGGAAGTTATGGCGCGTGTATAGCAGATGGTTGGGGGCGCGTGGGGGGTGAAAGATGAGAAGCAAAGAGAAAGGTATGATGGGGAATGAGAGTATCCAATGATTTTAGGCAAGTGCGTGGTCGGATAGGGGAGCGACAAAGGTGTCACGCACGAGCGTTAGCCCCTGGGCCCACGTGCAGCCACGTGGGCGGGCACTGCATGGTCATGTGCACGTGAAGCCACGATGCTCTCCCACGTGATCCTCCTCTCTCCCTTTCGTCGTTGGTCCCACTTGGCACTCAAGCAAAAAAATTGTTCAATTTATTCACATTATACTATTATTTTAAAAAAAAAATCATGCAATTAATTTGGTAATATTTTTTCAATTAAAATTCTAAAAAAATTTCTTCATGAAAATTTATTTTGATATATCCGATGAGAAAATAAAATTAGACCATATAAAAAAATAAATTATGAGATTAAGAAAATATTAGTAATGGTTCTCATATTATTTCCCTTACATCCTCATTTATATTTTGGGGTTAAAAAAAAAGCACGCTCATTCAATCATGCTATAGGAAATTAGGCGTGTATTCCTATTGCTATTTTTAAGGCGCATATATATATATATATATCTTATTTTATAATGAATGGCGCATATATATATATATATATCTTATTTTACAATGAATGAATCTCTGTACTTAAAATTATTTTTTATCGAGTTTCTTTCTTTTTCTCGAGCCCTCAGCATGTGGTCCTCAATTGAGTGTGAATTCAATTTGATAGACTTATTGAGTCAAGGATAACATACTCAACACTATTAGGTAGTGTTTTTTTTTTTAAACACTAGAAAAATAATTCATTGCAAATCAAACATAATTACATCATACAGATATGTAGGAAACTCCTCTTCCCACACAATATGTTCAAGCAGAGAAACAGAAGCCCTAGCAAAATTATGAGCTACTTGATTCGCTAAACGATGAACCAAGACAATACTACAGTTTGTTAACTCTCCCAAAAGAACTTTACAATCTAAAATCATAGTACCAAAATAAGATAAATCAATTATCATCTATTATAGCATTAACTACCAACTGCGCATCCAATTAAAAAATGACATTAAATAATCGTTAATGCTTCATCCAATTAAAAGCCTCTCTAAATGATATTGTTTCAGCTAAAGAAGGATGGAGCAAACCTCTGAAAGGAGCCGCTAACACAGTAATAAGAGTTCCTTGTTCATTTCGAAGCACACAATCTGAGCCAAACCTAAGTTCATTGCTTTGCACACTTTAGCCAACCAACAAGGGGACAACTCCATCGATGACTTACACAATAACAGCTAGTTTGTTTATATTTTCAAATGCATTTTCACTAACTTTTATTATTTGGAAATGAATTATTAATTTATCACTATTTTCACCAATATTTCACCTTGTTTTCATCTCAAAACACACTTTTCAATAGCTTATATATTTTCTCTCTTTTACTTATTATTATTATTTCTCTCTACCAACAACTTACTAAACCCTATACAATTATTACTTTCCCAACATACTATCCAAATACAAATGTATTTTCAACTCATCTACTCTAATTGGTTTTTCAAATCTTAAAAATATTGAAAATAAAAATTAAAAATAAAAACATAACCAAACTAGCTATAAGGTCAACACATTGTCTAAATATCGGTTTTACTCAGAAACCAAAACCAAACACAACTACTGCTGAAATTTGACTAAATATTCTACCTTTTTGAACTAGAACTAGACATTTTGCTCAAAAAGTAGGTATATAAAATTACTTTTGTATTAAAAATCAAGGAAATATAACTAATAATCTCTCAAACAGGCTTTTAAATTCAACCAACCGCCTTACAAGTTCAACCTAGTGTGGTAAATAAGCTCAAAGGACGTACAAATCTCGTTAATTGAATCAAGCTGGGAAGCGACCATTTTTGTTGGACTGGAATTTTGTTAAAGTCAAGGAGAACTCAGAATTTTCTTTAGGAATTGAAGTGTTTTAAGGTGGTCTAAGCTTTTATGGCCCGATGGAGTGGATATGACTTACTAAAAAGATTGACTACCTACCACACATTATAAACACACAAATAGCTCTTTCTTGATTTGCAACGAAGGAGTTTCAAAAATACAATACAATACAAAATGGATTTAATTATAATTAATTCCTTACATTTAATAATTAATTATGGACCTAATTTATAAGTGTCTGACATTAAAAGTTTGAAACCCATTAAATTAGAAGGCAAATTTTAATGTGGTTAATTTTTTCAGAGAGGTAGGATTTTTTCAAACAAACCACATTTCGTTGTATATACAGCAGAAGACCATTGATAAAACTATAGAGGGATGGGGAGAGCTTGAACCTTGGGAAACAAAAAAACAAAAAAAAAAAATTACTAGATTCATATATCAACATAAGAAGTCAAACAAGAACAAGATATAATAATCCATAAAAAGACACTAACAGTTAGTTAGCCCAAATTTCTTTCCTTAAAATATTTCAATAGATACGTTTAACAAATAAGTCAATTTGGTCAGTTTTTATTTATCCTTTTGTGTATTTAAATTTTTATTATTACCGAACAACGAAATGATTCAAATAGCATTTTTTGAGTTGCAAAGGAGTTTTGGAAATTTTATTTGGAATTATACTTATTTTCAACTTCGCCGACTTATTAAGAATCCATTTTTTCAAAATTATAAATAATGTTTTTGAAAAATTTGAATTTTCATGAATTTCAATTTTTAATTATATTTTCGAATAATGATAGATTAGTCATTTCTTGAAAGAATCATTCAATCCAAAGAAATATATACGTTTACTCATAACCGCTTTTTAAATGTGTGGTCAATTAATTAAATAGCATTAATTGTGCTATTTAGTTGCTCCCCCCCAATTAACATAAGCAAATTCGTTTTCCATCCACACGGCCAAAGACTCGTACGTTGTAACATAAAGAGTATTACAATAACTTAATATAATTAACTACACTAATTAACTCGAACTTACTAGTTACTAGGATTAAGGGGGTAAATTAATTAATTTAGAAAGACAAGACAGCCTTGGATATTAAAGCCAAATCCACGTGCACCACACGCCGGTTCCGTGAACTGGGCCCCAAACCCTTTCACCATTTTTCACAACCTTCTGCGCGTGGAGACTGAGCGCGTGGGACTTCGAAAATTGGTTCTCACACGAGAAAAATCACACCCCCATCCTCAGGGTCAATGGTCAACGCTAGAAAAAGCTCCTTTTTAATGAGGAGTTACAGTTGAAAGAAGAAAAAGCAAGTTTTGACTTAACCAAGGTGGAAAGCTTTTAAAAGTAACTCTTCTCCCCTTTTAGGGTTTGGGTTATGTTTGGTTGAAAATTAATTAAAAGCCTCAAATTAAGAAAAAGAAAAAAGGAAAAAAAAGGTGGAGGTCCTACATGAGTTCTATTAGTGAATAAAAATATAATTTGATTAGGATTATAATGAGTAGTGGTAATAGGCTCGCTTCTTAAACGGTACATATAATCTAAATCAAATATTTATAATGATAGACTTTTATGATTAGGCAAGATGAGAATTGTTTTATTGATTGGTCATCACTGTATATCTTATTTAGTTGAAACTTAGGAGTTTGAAAAAAAATTACGTTCATATTCGTATCTTTGCTTGAATATATCAAACTAAAATGAATTATAAATTATTGAAGGATAATATGATGATATAATAAAATATGATGTTAGCATCATTATGCATTCTCTAAGAATTTATAATATAACTGAATGAGTATTTAATTAAATGACATGACACGAACAGAGAAAACGAGTAAAAATTTTTCTTCCCTTGCCATCTCTTTTTTAGAAAATAATGGAAATTTTGTATTTCGTTTCATCCAAACAAGTAGTTAACCATAGTTGAAAATTTTCAAACCATGGTTAGTAAAGTCCCATGCAACTGCAAAAGGTGACTCAAAAATCAAAGCCAAACCCGTCCCCAAAGCCAAATCCCATCATTATGATTGAGCCAATAGCTACCTCTGACACAAGTCATCATTGAACATCTGCATTGTATCTATATCTCTCTCTATATACACACATCTATGCATACACAACACACTATATATATACACATATTGTAGGTCCTGACCTATTATCTTTCTTGCAATAGGCCTAAGAAAAAGCTGTAACTCCTCTGCCAAAGAAAAAGACCAGCTCATTTCTCCTCGTTCTGTCCCCTCTCTTGTTCTCTTCTTTCGGTTTTCAACCTCTCTATAAAATTCCAAGAGAGGGATAAGAAAAAAGCTTGTCTGGTTTCTTTAGAGTGAGAGAGAGAGAGTGAGTGCGAAGAAAGTAGAAAATTATGGGTGAAAAAGATGATGGGTTAGGGTTGAGTTTGAGCTTGAGATGCCCGGAGAATCAAAGCTGTAATCCTCCGCCTCTGCCGCCGCCAGCAGCCGCTGCAGCCCCTTTTCCGTTTAATCTTTTCAGGTCTCCTTTGCCTTTTATGCAACAGCAGCATAAATCTTCTACCACTGAGCCATCTGCTGGTAAATTTCCGTTCTTTTTTTCTGTAAGGCCGACAACAAAAGTTTCCTTTGCGTTTTTCGTATGGTCTAGATCCATGCATGCTATATAGTTTCCAACGATAAATAATGATGTTAAAAGTTTATAATAATGGGCTTTTCAAGAATGTTTGAAGATGAGAAATCTTGTAAGAAGAAGACTGTAGAATCAATATTCTTTCGGCAAAATGGGTTCTTGCATGCGTATTTTTTTTATTTTTCAGTTAGATTAAACAACAAATCCTTGATTAAATAAAATTATTACTTCAATTTCAGATCGTAATGCGGAGTCCAGACCATTATTTCGAGGAATAGATATGAATCGAGCGGTAACAGTGATAGACTGTGATGAAGAAGTGATGGTTTCATCTCCCAACAGCACGGTGTCAAGCTTGAGCGGGAAAAGGAGCGAGAGAGAGGAAAACGATGGTGAGAGGGCCTCCAGTTCTCTCGAGATGGAGGACGACGGCGGCGACGCGGCGGCAAGGAAGAAGCTCCGCCTCTCCAAGGAACAGGCGGCGGTGCTTGAAGAGACTTTCAAGGAGCACAACACTCTGAATCCGGTGAGTGGCAATTTTGCGAAATACGTTGATGCGGTCAAGGGTGTTTTTGGAAATATGCTAAGGGTGTGTTTGTTTTGCAGAAGCAAAAAATGGCGCTGGCGAAACAGCTGAATCTGAGACCAAGACAGGTGGAGGTCTGGTTCCAGAACAGAAGGGCAAGGTTAGTTATTATGCAATCATGTCGAGGGTATTTTGGTCATAGGAAAAAATGTTGCATGAGCCCACAGAAGATTCTTAGGAGGGCCCTGCTATTGGGTCGGATTCACCTGCAACCTTTGGATTACATGAGATTCAGTTGTGGTTCATGTGGACCTCATGTATTAGAACATGATCCAAGGTTGTTGATGATACATGGCCTAATAGTCCGACCTTCCAGAAAAAGTTGAGCACATAATTACACAATCCTTATGTTTGTACATTATTCTTTTTTCTAGCATCCTCGTAGCACGTTGTCTGGAAGTGTTTTTTCCGTGAAGGTTAGGAATAATTGTCCAATGTGATCATGTGGTGCATGCATCACGATTATTCTGTTAGGACATGATGAAAATTATATAGTTCTTGGTATAAGTTTCCTCGATACGAAATTAGGACAATATGTGATATTATTTGGATTTCACTGGCTGAACATAATCATGTGTTTAGACTTAGAAGTTTGAGATTTTTAAGAGTTGGCATTTATTTGTGTAGGACATGAGTCCTCGCTTTCAAATTTAGGAATCCCATGATATAATATGATATTGTTTGCAATATCTTGGCTTCTAACTGAGTAAATATGATCCCGTTTTAGTGGTAAATTTTATCCCCTGCCTCGTCGATTGTGATTAGTTAAAATAATTTGTACATGAGTGAAAAATTTGCTTCTACATGTCAAACATGATTTAAGCTTGTATATTGCCGAGGATTAAGTGGTGTGGTTAATGATACAGGACGAAGTTGAAGCAAACAGAGGTTGACTGTGAGTATCTGAGGCGATGCTGCGAGAATCTGACGGAAGAAAACCGACGACTGCAGAAGGAGGTGACCGAGCTGAGAGCACTGAAGCTCTCCCCACAATTCTACATGAATATGAGCCCTCCCACTACCCTCACCATGTGCCCCCAGTGTGAGCGTGTGGCTGTATCATCTTTGTCGTCTTCCGCTAGCACATCT
>JACGDI010005681.1:356167-369069 GCA_014898725.1 Jacaranda copaia
CTTTAGCTTTTTCTGCAACTGAGGTACCCCCATTGAGGCCCTACATTATCTGTTAATCTTATAGTGTCTAAGATGAATATGCTGAGAGTCATATTCAGTCCAAAAGGCATACAACATCAATCCACTCCCAGCTACTTATTATTGTAGTTTTTGTGTGTTTGTGCGTGTGCGTGCATGTCTATGTCCTCACGCAGGTGTTTATAAGAGGGTATTTGGGTGAGTTTATAATTTATTTAAAATATTTTATAAAATTGTATGAAGTGTTGGAGGCAATTTTTAATAAAAAGAGTATATAAACTCTCAAAATAAGATGTTCAGATTTTATAAATTGTTCAGATCTTAAAATATTTTATTAATTTTAACCATATGAACTGCAAAATTATCCTTATCAACAATTTATAAGTTTTAATAATAACTTATTTTATTGAAATACTTTAAAAATTTATTTTTAAAATAAAAAATAATGTCTCGGTAAATTTAAAAATATATTACAAGATGCAAGAATTTATAAAAAATTTTAAATAAATTTAACCAAACAATCTTTAAATCTCAAGACATGCGGCGTCTTCTTGTTTCTCTTTTCTCTCTTCAACCAGATTATATTACAGTACCAGGCTAAAAAATATTATCTCAAAGTGTGTTGTGTTTGTGGTGTTTCTGAGTCTGGATTTTTGTTGTCCCATAAAAATGGCAAGAAAATTGAATGATGTACGGTTACATTTTTAGCAAATAATCATGTCACATGTTATGAATAAAAGGGTTGGTCACAGGTATATCTGCAATACTGTTTTTGATTAGATTATTTATCAATTATTGTTCGTAGTCATAGAGTATCATAATTGGATGGATTCTACTGGGAATTCTGGTTGGATTGCAGATCAACTGGTAAATTCAGATATTGTCTGAACAAAAACTCATGCATTTTTTTGCAGTTCCCTATAAAACCATTGCGGAAATGATTGGATTTGCCTCCCCTAAATTATTAGTTCTTGGAAAAATCACCCCAAAAAAATTTGAATTTGTCACCCCACCCCCAAACTTAGTTGATGTGGCAATCAAAACAGTAAATTTTTGTTTTTCAAATTTTTGGGTTATAAAACAGAGAGAAGTTACATTTATACTCCTCAAAATAAGAAAACTATTGAGGATCCCATCTATTTTCATTTTTCCAAAAAATTTGGGGTGGGGGATGGGGCTGCAAAAGTCCGTACTTGAAGGGATTTGGACGCAGATTTGCCAATATTAAGTTTGGCCAAAAAGTCACGATTGAAGAGGAAGACCGGGAAAAGAGTTGGATAGGCAAAAGTACATCTGAATTTACATTTCCAAGAAAAGAATCCACCTTTTCCACTGATCTCATTTCCTGAAACTATAGTCCCAAGTACAGAATAAGTTTAAGCACAAGAAACGCATAGAAAAAGTGCTGATGTAAAATTCAATAAAATGCAAGTTCATCTTGTGAAAAGGAGGATGTAGAGCTAAACTAATTTAGTTTGACCTAAATGCCCTCATCAATCTAAAGAATAAAGAGGCTGGTTAATTCTAGATCATTCCCTTTTCAGGTTGATCCCTTGGTGCCGCTTTCCAAGCTCCTTTTATTCAGGAGGGAAAAAGAACTGACTCAAAACAGGTCTAAGGACTGAGCTTTGAAAAGCTCTAGAGTTTATGTTTTTCAATTTATTTGAAGGAAAAGGAGATATAACATAGTAAACACTCAAAAGGATATGATAAAAAGACCTAACTGCAATTAATATAACCCGGTGAAAGTCTTGGAGGATTGGGTGCAGCACACCCGGTTCATCCAATCCCTTGAAATCCAAGGGTTGAAAGTGAACGGTACAATCACTTTTATTGCATACAGCAAATACCCAACTTCTTCATTGGTTGATCAGGCACAAACTGTAATGCTTTAAGTTTTACAGTAACGCTTCTCGCGACAAAGTATAAGGGCCAAAATTTATTCAATAATTGTTCCACATTTATGAACTCCATGGCCAGTCTCCAATAAATTTGACCTGACAATCCTGTACAAACATGGAGAGATATTCCAAACTGCGAGGAGACTTTTTCAAGGATCTACCAGAGATGAAGATATCAAATTATGTTGCATTTATGATTATGATATAACAATGGTGGGGATAAGAGTACGGGAAAATGACAACTAAACCATATTAACTTTATCCGCCAGTGATCGTAATATGCACCCCAATCCAGCTCTCTCTGTCAGCTTTTCATGAATTCTTAAGCATTGATCACAAGTGGGGCGATCTCCAGTAGATAAACCTCTATATAAGTACCTATAGAACACATACGAGGCTTCCATTATAATCAGAGAATCAAAATGTATAAAACCATAGAAACGTAAACGAACAAAAGAGCATCTTACGGAAGAACTACTCAGAAGATTCATCGTGCTACAATTTATTCAAAGACCAGTCAAGGCAAATATATTGATGTGCATATGGAAAAGCAGTATTCCAACATCTAGATATCATCATGATATTTGTGCCTTGAGAGGCACAGGTTCTGCACCACTGTGCTTTACAAGAATTTGCTTTAGTTATATGCTGCAGGCCCATAGCGCAATGACAAGATCAAATATATGCATATGCTCATTTTATGTATCATATATTAGTAGCTGAATTTGTCTTTGTGCTGCAGATTCTAAGTTATGATCTTTTTCTCCACTCCCTTCTTCCTGATCCTAGATGGGAAATTTTCAACCACTTAAAAGACTAGCATGGCCTTTGAGTGTTATCTATCCCTCATATCCCGCATCATACACAAATATACACAAGATGTTTGAAGAAACCAAAGCAAAAGCTTGAAGAGTGACTACACCTAAGAACCCAACTTGAAAGGTTAAGTGTCGATGTTATCTCTTCCATAAAAGAGAAGCAAAAGCATATTAAATCTGATAGCAGTGGGTCTTGAAAGGATCAAATGTTAGATGTTATATGCATTATTGCAAGAGTGCATTAAATCCAATATCAAAGGATCTTGAAAGGATCAACTATTAGATACGGTGCCATATGCCATTCGTTATGCATGTATAAAGTTCATCAAAAAGTATATGCCTGCAGAGTGTCAGTCACACTGGCAGGCTTAGATTATGACAGATAGAGTTCATTAGTGGATTTATATTAAAAGAATAGACAAAAAAGGATATAAAGTGAGGTTTTACAAAATCTTAAGTTTTAAAAATTGAAAGAGAAGCTGGGAGGTATGGACTATGGAGTAAGATAAGAATGACAGGAAACAGGGAGTGATTGCCAAATGGTTTTTGTCTATATGAATGTTAGACGATTTTGGTAAATCAATAATACAGTGAACCCCATTCGACTATCCAGCTATTCTGAATTCATTAACAAAGCCTTCTGAGCAAGCATATCAATCAATATGCCAAATCAAGGTATGTTTTAATAATATGAGTGTCACTCAATGCTCAATCATTGTTCTGCCATCACTCCCATCGGTTTCTAAGAGAAGACTTTTGTCCCAGCTAATTACACTGCAGAAAAGACACATAGAACCATCAGTGAGCATAACTTTACAGCCACAAGGACAACATTCTTTTCCTTGAAGGCTGAAGCAGGGAGCTGGCTTTGGCTTTCATGGTATTTCCAGTTCAAGAGACATTTTGCATCAGCTACAAACCATTAAATAATTCCAAAGGGAAAGGTGTTGCATTCATTATAAATAAAAAAGAATTTTCACAACCAGTAATCCTCTCCATCAGACCCAATTTAAACCTCAACTTTAAGCATAGCTTATTAGATAAGTAGCACGCGTAATATCAGAGATCAGTGGACAAGAAAACCCCCAATTGATACTATGAGATCTCAATCCTATCCATTGTGATTGACAGTCAACCTTTAATTATTCATTTAAGACCTGACACACATGTGATATCAACACTTTCCATCACACAATCTGACTTGCAACAAATCACATTATTTTCTTATTTAATCCAAGTCAACCATAAGTTGAAAAGTATAATTTTCATCTAGCTCAAAAGCCTGAAGTATGATGAAGCCAGACAAAGGAATGGCAGAGTAATGAGAATACTAGGACTTCTAATTCTTATATTGAATTCTGAAACATGGAATCATACAATGAGCTACATAAACCAAACAACGTATCTTGCTATTTATCAATGGTAACTAATCCTATTAATTCGCTTTTCTGTTTCTCAATGGCAAAGTATGTAAATTTATATGCAAGTTCTTCATGAGCTTGAGCAAGACCATCATAAGTGAGACTTGATTTAACTCAATATGCCATACCCTTATGATCCAAGGCTGATGAATTCTAATCAAAGTGTGTTAGCCAAATGATTCACAATACAACCACCACCTAATGGTTGATTTATGCACATCTTGGACATTTGGTTTGACTCAACATGCCACATACTAATGTCACCAAGGACCCAAGGCTCATGAATTCTAATCAAAATATATTAGCCAAACGATTCACAAGATAACCTGCACTTGGAAGCTGAATTATGCACATCTTGGTGATAGCCTAGTAGCTTTTACTCATTGCTGCTTTGCCCCTACCTCTTTATGTTGTAGCAGCCCACATCTTCACAGAGAAAATTTGACCTTCTCAGTTCACTTGTTTCATAATCTTGCAGTGGCTAGCCAAACACATTATCTTCACAAATGAATAAAAAAGGCATCAAGAAGCAAATGTAAGGGAGGGGGGTTGGAAGAACACAAGTTTCTCGAAGATTATCTTAGAGGCAAATGAGACATTTGAACTGCCTTTCCCTGCTTGCTATGAAGTGAATTTTTTCAATAAATTCTTTGAACATAATTCCATCTAGAAATGTTTCAGCCTTTCAGAAATAAGCTTAACTTTGATTAACTGATGCATTCATTAACGCCATCAAGTTTAGGAACAATTGGGGTCATTCATGCGATTGTTGCACCTTCTGACTTGGAAAGAAAATCCTATGAGAACTACTAATCTATGGGCCCATAATGTTTTGTTTTGGCAAAATCGGTTTCACAGAAAGTTTCAAGAGCTTTCTGCAATTCCACCCCCAATAATGCAAGCCCTTCTTTCCTTTCTCTGTAGTTTCTTTATTTACATTTCACACCTCAAGAACCAAGGCCACTCACAATGCACTGGATATCCTACTCTTTTTGCAGCCTTGAGACTGATCGAAACTTACATCCTTTTTTATGCCAAGTGAGGTCTGATAAAGAAGGTTGTCCAATAGTATTGGATATAATAGAAAAGTCTTTGTCTTACCCTTGTGCTGATCAGCTATGCAAAAACAACTTTCCTAGATAATCGCTGCAAGTTCATGACCTTGAAAAAAAAAGTTGAATAAAAAACAAATCCTCTATATATTGTTTAGCACAATTTATTCAATTATCCTCCCAATTATACAGGTAACCAAAAGAAAAGCTTTTGTTGCAGGTAAACCCTGCAACTTTCATTTCTAGGTAAGCTTTTTAAGGCAAAAGACAATATCTAAATATCACAAGAGCTGGATGACCATGATCAGGAGCACATAGAAACCGGATAAAGACCACATTTTTTAATATTATTTTACAAGTACGGGGACAACTCTGCTTCACATAAGCCAAACAAGTGACCAATCCTTGAACAAAAATGCCCCAAGGAAATGACTATGACACAATTGCATCATAAAATGCTCCAAAATACTCACCAATTAACACACACACATGTGAGAAACTGTATACTCTTGCACAAGGATAAATAAGAAACTTACTCATCAAAAGACCAAGAAAACACAGCAAGAAAATTACTATGACACAATTGCATCATAAAATTAGTTTACAACAAAAGCACTAAAAGAAAACAGACAAACGAAAAACTAAAAAACAAAAAAACAAAAAAAGAATGCACGATGAAGCAATGGGTATGGGTGTCTGACTTACTTCATGAGAACGTCATAGTACTCCGGATCAAGAGATGAGAACAAACTATCTACATCTTTTATCGCCATTATCGCCCTATGTACCACAATCCAGTTCGCGGACTTCAAAACAGAAGCCAGAGCGAAAATCAATACCCCTTTAACCGAAGCTAATTTAAATTCTTAAACGAAAAAGCTTAAAATCCAAAAAGAAATGAACCCAAGACAAGCAAAATATTAGATGTACATTAAGGAAAATGATGTATTATGACCTTACAGCGCTCGTCTTTGGTCTTGGGAGGTGACCCTTCAAGAGCTGTCTTCAAAGCTTCCACTGGTTTATACCTGAAATTCAAATCATCAATCGGAAGAAAATAGAAGAATCTTTCCCGCATATATCAACAAGAAATATGAAAGTGTTATGCCGGTTTTGCTTGGCAAAAGAATGGGTTTTTCCTTTTTTCTTTTGCCTGGGGCATTCTGTAAATTATCGTACTGTTTGAGTAAGCTTTCGATCTTGCGGGACTTGTGTTCGATTCTGGTAATTATGGCTTCTGCATTGTCTGCTTCCACAAATTCCGCCATTTTTGTGTGTAAAGATTTCTTCAAGTGTTGCTTTCAGATTCGATTTAATTTATGATCAACAATGCACCGAGCCCAGATTTACGGCCAAATTGACATTTCGCCCCGCCGTCTTCAATTGCTGCAGATTTAGGTCATTGGGACATTAAAAAATATATATATTTTGTCGCCACTATTTTTTTTATTGGTCTATGATGATTATTAAATTATTGTGCACTCTATTTCTGCCTCATCTCACCGTCTCCCCAAGATTATTTGCAATCTCTTTTCTGCCCCCAACAAAACGCATTTAAAGGACATGATTGACCCTTATTGCTTTACAGAATTTCAACACTTTTACTATATCTTAAATTGTTTTATTTTTATTTAAAAGACATAATTGACCCTTATTTCTTTATGGCACGTTTGGATTGTTAGATGGGGCCTAATAGATTATATTATCAACTCCCAACAAATATTTGGATGAAGTGAAAAAAGTTTAGGATAGATAAAGAATTCAATCCACAATCTATTTCCAATTGATAATTAATTCCCCTAAGATGATCTAGATTATGTAATCCAAAATGAGAGTGGAAAAAAAAATTAGTTATTTGACAACTATATCCATGAATGAAAATATTGGGGTTTGAACTTATCTTATTATAATGAGTATTTTAGTAAATTGAGTAGCTCAATTATTTAATCCTTGCATCCATCAAATGATTGATAAAATAAATACATATCCAAAATGCATAATCTAATTCCCAAATACAGTGTTATCATATCGTGAATAGTATAATCTCATTATATCAATATAATCTTATCAATCTCATCTATATATCTAAACGTTACCTTAGGGAATTATCTTATTTTTATTTTTATATTCTATATGACAAATAAGATTAGTTTCATGGTAAATGCATAATACTTATTTTAAAAATTTTATTAATTTTCTTCTAAGCAAGCAATTTAGTAAGTATAAAAGCATGAAGCATGGATTAAAAAAATTAAACTGGACTAGCCAGTCAGATCGGTGAACCATTCAAAATTGAAAAATTAAAAAAAATGCCTTGGTTTGTTAAAACTGTTCAAACTGACCAATTGGACCGGTGAACTGTTCACGGCTCAATTGAACCGGACCAATTTTTTCTTTTACTTTTTTTATGAAATTAATTTTTTTTTATCTAAGTAAAAAGTTTAAAGGCTAAGATATACTTCATAAACTATCTAAAAGTCAAAAAAGGCATTGATTTAGAGTTTAGACTTTAGAATTAACTGACACACTCTCAACTTTAAACTTTAAACTTTAAACTTAAGATATTTAAATTATTGTGATCGTTTATAATACGAATTGTGAAATTTGGATTGTAATGTTAAACAACTCTTTATATTTTATATTTTGACATTTTATTAATTTTTAAATAATTTTTTTGTTGGAATTGCCGTGGGTTGGGCAACCCACATGCAATTCAACCCTAATCATATTTTCATTATTGAAACATTGTCCGATGGGACTTGTCTCCAGGGCTTTAAAAATTGGTTGGGTTTCGAAGGCCTCTTTTTTGTGGATGCCATGGGCCATAGTGGTGGCCTTGCACTATTGTGGGAAAAAAAAGGATGATGCTACTCTTATTGGTTTTTCAAGACATCATATAGACGTGAAAGTTCATCTGCCTAATATGCGTGACTAGTGGCTCACAGGATACTATGGGATATCAAAAAGAGCGAGGAGAAATGAATCATGGAATTTGATTCGACAGCTTGCAAGTGTGTCATCCTTACCTTGGGTATGTGCCGGAGATTTCAATGATCTCCTATCTGATAAAGAAAAAAAGGGTAAAAATCCTCACCTTCACTATCTCATTGAAGATTTTTGAAGAGCAGTTTTTGACGCAGGCCTTGTTGATTTGGGGATGTTAGGTTACCCATTTACATAGGAAATGGGTTGTATGGGGAATAATTGGGTGGAGGAGAGACTTGACCGAGCCCTTCCATCTCCAAGCTGGATGGCCATTTTTGGGGATTATCGTGTTGAAAATATGGAGTTCACCTCTTCAAACCACTTCCCTATTTTGATTAAATTGGTTGGGCTGATTGATAAAGTAAAAAATATTCCGTTTTGTTTTGAAAATTATTGGCTTAGAGAGAATGATTGCCGCAAAGTAATAGAGAAGAATTGGAAGAAGAATCCAGGGGAACTTATTTCTCAGAAGATTCAAGCTTGTGGGGGAGATCTACAAAATTAGGCATCTCATTTGAACTACGGATTTAAAGATAGAATTGATAGGCTAAAGAAGAAATTGACTCTGTTTAGATTCAAAAGAGATATTTCAGCTGTTCTAGATTACCAAAAAATAAAGAAACGGCTATTTGAAGGTCTCCATTAGAAGAAAATATTTTGGAAGTAAAAGGCAAATATTTTTTGGCTAAAGGAAGGGGATTTAAATTCTAAATTCTTTCATGCTATAGCAAATGATAGACGTAAGAGGAACTCTTTTTCTTTGTTGAAAGATGAGCAACATATCTAGAGAAGCTGGCGAAATGGACTGAAAATTATTGTGATTCAGTACTTTGAAAATTTATTCCACTCTGACGTTTGTGAGGATAATTTGATCATTGAGAATGTCTGTCACAAGGTTACAAAGGAGCAAAACAGATATTTATGCACTGAGTTCACCCCTAAAGAAATAAAAGAGGCCCTCTTTGACATGCACCCTAATAAATCCCCCGGCATTGATGGCATGAACCTAAGTTTCAATCAAAATTTCTAGACAATTGTAGGCAATGATGTTACTGCTACATGTTTGAATTGTCTTAACATTGGTATTCTACTGGTGGGTCTAAATGATACAACCATTGTCCTAATCTCTGAGAAAAAATATATTATAGGTATGGAAGACCTTAAGCTATCTCTTTATGCAATGTTTTGTACAAGATTATCTCTAAAGTGCTGGCTAACCGATTAAAGAATATTCCTCATGATATTTTGGACGAGTCTCAAAGTACTTCCATATCTTAAAGGTTTATTATTGATAATTTACTTATTTTTTATGAGGTGACGCATTATCTAAAGAGGAAAAGTTATGGAAAGAATATTTTTGTTGCTCTTAAAATAGATATCAGCAAAGCTTATGATAAGGTGGAGTAGGATTTTCTTGAAGGCATGATGTTAAGATTGGACTTCTGCATGAAGTAGATTGAGTTAACCTGTATGTGCATCAGATCAATTTCTTATAGAATTGTTAAAAGTAGCGAATTATTCGGTCCTATTACCCCTCATTGTGGCCTAAGACAAGTAGATCCACTGTCGACATATCTCTTTATCTTATGCGTGGAAGGTCTATCTGCATATATTAGAAAGGCAGTTAGGGACGGCAAAATCTGTGGTATTCAGGTGGCTACGGGTGCTCCACTTATTTCCCATCTATTCTTTGCTGACGATAGTCTGCTTTTCTTTAAAGCAAATGAGCAAGAGGCGGCAAAAGTTACAATCATCTTGGAATCAGTATAAGAAAGCTTCTGGACAAGTCGTTAACTTGGGGAAGTCAAAGCTTTTATTTAGTTCAAATGTTGACATTGCCAGAAAAGATGACAGTTGCAATCAGTTTAGGATTTCGTAGGATTTACGAGTTCAATATTACCATGCTTGGTAAATAGTGTTGGAGATTGCTTGAAAAATTGAACACTCATTTGGCTAAAATATTTAAAGCTAATTACTTTCTTAAGAATTCTTTTCTAGAAGCAAAGATTGGAGCTAATCCTAGTTTCGTCTGGAGAAGTCTTGTGGCAATGCAAGATCTAATAAAAAGAGGTTGCAGAATGCAAATTGGAAATGGGATAAATATTAGAGTTACTAAGTACTCGTGGCTTCCTAATCAGATTAATAGATTCACTGAGTCTACACTTTCACCTAACTGCTGCAATTGGAGAGTGGCAGATTTATTATGCCATAATAGAAGGGAATGGAACTTTTAGTTGATCAACAACAACTTCAATGAGAGAGTCAAAGTACTCATTCTTGAAATTCTTGTAAGCTTGCGTTACTTTGATGGTTGCTGGTTTTAGGATGCTGATAAATCTGGTAAATATACTATTAGAAGTGCTTATTCTCTCTTCACATCAAAAGAAGATCAAGCTTGCACACCTGTTTTGACTACTCTTTGGAAATCAGTTTAGCGGCTATAGATCCTCTCTAAAGCATGAATCCTAATGGCGCGTAGTAAGAGATTGTCTCCCGAGTAAAGCTAGTTTGGTTTTGAGATAGGTGACAATGGATACGACCTGCCCAATTTGCAATATTCATATAGAGACCATAATCCATATTTTCATTAAGTGCCCTTTTTCCAAGGAGGTTTGGACTAAATCAGAGATTGGTTTTATTAAAGGAAATGCCACCAGCTTTGGAGAATGGTTAAAATTTTAGTTTGAAAACATCAATAGGGATAAATGGGACTTGGCCTCACTGATATGCTGGAGCTTATGGAACAATAGAAATAATGTAGTTTGGAAAGATAGCTAGTGAACTAGTGAGAGTGTTATTGCTTTTGTTTCCTCATATATTCAACAATGGCAGTAGGCAAAGAGAATAAATATCTCATATGGTAGGATGAATTGCAAGAATCACTCCAGAAGCTCATGGCAGAAACTGGAAATGGGATGGTTAAAAGTCAACACCGATGCAGCAATTGTAAACAACAAAATGTCTCTAGAGTCGGTTGGGTTGCTCATGATCATAACGGCAACTTCATTTGTGTAGGTTATAGAACTTTCTTTGGTGTTTTAAGTGCACTAATGGCAGAATGCTTGGGTATTAGAGAGGCATTAATTTGGATTAAGCAAGTGGGAATTCAACTGGTTATTCTAGATGCCAATTTGAAAGATATAGTTGATGTTATTAACAACAATATGTCTTTTCCTTTAGATTTAGGGCTTATGATTGATGATTGTAAGAGTCTAAAAGAATATATGGTCCATCTTCAAATAAATTTTGTTAGGAGATCCGTGAATGCCATAGCTTATGCTATTACAAGGGCTACTAGTTCTTTAGCTGATCATAGAGTTTGGAATGATAATCTGCCTCAATTTATTGTAACCGAATTAGATGCTAATTTATTTGATTAATAAACTCTTTGATTCAAAAAAAATTAATATATATATATAAATATATTTCATAATTATGACACACGATTCAATTACAGTTCAATTACGCTCCAGCCAACAGTTGAACTAATGAATCGTGAATCGATAAGTTTTCTGATTCAATAAATGGTCCAATTTTTCAAACACTGGCATAAAATTGCCTTGAATGCGATATGAAAGCTTTAAATTTCAAAATTAAAGAAAATACAATGAAATTGAGGAACCTAACAATTATAATTCCATGTTACTATGTGCACTGTTTAAAAATGATCTCAATTTTAGTAGGTTTATTGTGCTAAAATGAGTTTCCAGGCCCTAACATGGACACATTGTTTTTGGAGCTCAATTATAAATTATGGAATCATATAAAAAAATTCATCTTGTTGAATGATACTAACTCATTAAAAATTTAAAAAAGAAAAAGAAAATATATTTATAAATGAAATATTCTTTTACATTGCATGTAACTTGACATTCCAATTTATATTCATCTTTATTTTTCATTCAAAAAAATTATAATAAAATTTGTCAATCTTAATATAAGTAAATGATCAAGTCATTATTTTTAAATTGAGCTCGTTTGCTTACTTTGATATTGTATGATAGATACACAATCTAACTCAATTTTAATATTAATTTTAGAAGCCTTTGATATAGTGAGGGTTCGACATACATTTAAGGTCAAACTTGGCTTGTGTATCAAGGGCTTAGGATGTAATATGTTTTCCAACATAAGTTAGAAATAACTATTGACAGTTAGCGTGCCTCCTCATTAATAGTGTGTGCCACCCTAGTTTTACCTCTGCCACCAACTCTATCAGGAGACGTGCCTCCAGAGTACTATTCACCCTGGAAAGTAGAAGATGATGCCACCTAGAATAGTACTGGGATGAAAAATGACCAACAACTCTCAAGTAAGAACAAGAGCCCTCTATATTTAATAGGGGCATTTAAGATATATCATTCCCCCAGAGAAGGCTATAAATATCTCATTACCAGCCACCCTTTAGCTATGTCGTATACACTATACGCTCTTACTCTGCTGCTCAATTATTTCACTTGACCAGAACTAATTTGAGCATTGGAGTGTCTTAGCTAAGGGCACCTCGGCTTGCCCTCGGCTAGTCTAACATTTGTTATTAGTTGCAGATCTCAGCCTAAGAAGATATTACTATTGGATCATTCAACCTCTTTGGTCGAATTAGCCAAAACAAAACCCAATTCACTAAAACAGTTTTTAACCTCATCATTTTGGAGTCATCTGTGGGAAACTTGAGATTGCAACTAAAACAATAGTAAACACGAAGAG
>JACGDI010005681.1:383829-404346 GCA_014898725.1 Jacaranda copaia
TGCAGATATTCTTTGAAAACGCTCCATGGGTCAAGTATTGAAAAAGGAAAGAATAAAGAATTTCTAGTTTTACTTTTAAAAATTTTAAAAATTATCCAATATGTTTGTATTAATTACAAGATTATTAATATTATTATTTTATAAATTCTATACTTCTTTTATTTAAACTCTTAAAAGAACTTATTCTTGACTTAAGTCTAACTCTACATGAAATTGAAAAATATTTTAAGATGCACATATTTTTAAAAAAAATAAAATAAATTTACTCAAATATTCTTTTATTAATTTTTGACATTTGTCGCAATTCTTTATGAGAAACAATTTCCATGGCTTTTTTAATAGTAATATATGACAAAAAGAGTCGATGAAATCGGGTAGCATAAGAAAATTTTCATTTTCTCAACAAAATTGATAATAAAATCAAAATAAAATATAATAAATTATGATTAAAATTTCATGGAAATGAAATTATTATACATTAATACACATGATCTTATTACAAGATCCTAATTTAGGGCAATTCTACTCAAGAATTTATCGAATTATTTAAATGTGGACTCCAAAATATACAAAGGGAAGAAAACACCCCCATTAGTAATTGAGCATTGGAATAATATGCATTTGATGAACTCCATATCAATTTACATTAAATGACTATTGTATAATTGTAAAATGTCTTTAAAATAACTTATAATCAAGACCATACTATAAGTTATTCCATATCTATTCTTCTAATTTTATATTAAAATACCAAATATTCATGCGATACATATATAATTAATGTTATCTATATATTTGAAAAAAATATTTTATAAGTAACATCTAAATATTATAAGCTCTTTTAAAAAAAAGTAAGAAGATCATTTTTTTTAAACTTATTTTCAAGTTCTTAACAAGTTTGTTTAATATTAAACATTACAATTATAAAATTATTATTATTAACATTTTATAAGCTTTAAAATCTTATTTAATTCAAATAATTCAATGATTTATTTTAAAAATAAAATCTAATATCTTATAAATTCTAAAAATATTTTATAAAATATTAAAATTTATAAATTTTTTAAATAAATTTAGTCAAATATTTTATTAAATACAGATGATAATTAATAATAGTAATAATAGTAAGTACAGCCAACAAGAAAACGGCTGGTAACGTAAAACAAATCACTCATATTGAGCAACAAAACAGTCGCAGGTCCCCGGGAAACGAAGCCCACATGGCCAAAATGAAGTATAATTAGAAAAATAATTATTATTTAATAAGTAACGATCCGAAATATGAAAATTGACCACTTGAGAGGGAAAGTCCTCAACATAAAATTTCTTAATTTAAATATTATAGTAATTATTTGTTACTTTTTTCTATGGTATTTGATTGGTATGTTGGATTTAAGTGATACATAATGCTAAAAACTCCTTAAAAAATAGTTTATAAAATATTTAAAATGAACTAAGATAATTGGAAATAATATTTTAGGTGAAGAGGTTATCATATTCCAAAATAATATGTCAAGATGTTATACATAAATGTTATCAAAAGGAAAAAAGTTTTTAAATTTATTTTAAAATTTCTGAAAAAATTATCTATTTTGTTCATTTTAATCAAGAATTTTTTAATACTGTTGTTTTGTAAATTTGACAATTTTTTTATTCAAATGCTTTAAACCTTGTTTTGAAATAAAATTTAACATTTTCTAAATTTCAAAGATATATAATATGATATAGATATTTATAATATCTTTTAAATAAATTTAAAAGGCATTTGGATGAGCTTATAAATTTTTCAAAGCATCTTATAAATTTCAAAATCTCATTTTAAAAGATGCTATAAATTGTTTCATTAAACTTTTGAAAAAGAGATTATAAACTCCTAAAATAAAATATTAGAATTTAATGAATACTTTTGAAAAAAGTCAAGAATTCCTATTTTATCATTTATGTTTAAAATTTTAATGAACTCCTTGCAATCTAACACCTTACAAATTCAAAAGAGCATTTTATAAAATATAAAAGTTTATAAAAAATTTTAAATAAATTCAGTGAATATTGTTATTATTGTAAAATCTAAAAAAAATAGCAATTGAGAGTAATTTCTTAAGTTACTTCACATCTCCTATTTTAATTTCATGTTTCTTTTTATGTCTTATATTAATATATACTACATGTATATAAATAATGTTAATTATATAGTTAAAGATGAAATATTTATCATTTCTACATGTATACCACATGTATTAAATTAATGCCAATTATATACTTAAAAATAATATTAAATATAAAATGAAACACGCTGGATAAAAGATTTATCTCAGAAAAATTTCCACCCATGCAAAATCAATTTCTGTTTCTAGTTTCCTTTTGTGAAATTCCCCCACATACTTAGCAATACAGAAAATTCATTTTTATTAGATTTTTTTTAAAAGAAAAAAAAAGATAAAGACAAAGAAAACTTATTATCTTGCATACAAGTTTTTAGAATAATTCGATTATCTAACTATCTTTTTCTTTAGATTCTAAAAGTATCGTCTAGTGGACGGAATACATAACATCTACTTTGATTCGCCATTATTGATTAAAGAATATCACGCAATAATAACATCTTATTTATTGTTATTGAAGAATGTTACTTGACAATAAATAATAATTTTATTACTCCAAGGCTTTATTGATTAAGTACAATTTTTAGGAGAAAAAAGAGAGCTTATCTACTATTATTGATCAGAGAATGCCATGTGTTAATAATATCTTCTTTATTATTGTTGATGAAAGTCACATGGCAATAAATAATAATTTTATTACTCAAAGATCTTATCAATTAAGTGTTGTTTTTGGAGAAAAGAATGAGCTTATATACTATTATTGATTAGAGAATGCCGCGTGTTGATAGCATCTGATTTGCTATTATTTACTGCTGAATGTAAGTGGTTAAAAACAATAATTGTATTATTAAAAGGTATTTTTAAGTAAGTGTAATTCTTAATAACAAATGAAAGTTTAATTTTTAAAATAATTACAATTGTTCTAGTTTCCTTATATGAAATTCCCCACACAGACATTTTTCTTTAAAAAAAAAAAAAAGACAGAGAAAACTTATTTCGTGTATACAAGTTTTTGGATTAATTTGATTATCTAACCATATCTTTTTTTGCAAGGGTATTTTCTAGTGGACGGAATATATGACATTTCCTTTCATATGCTATTATTGATTAAAGAATGTCATGTAATAATAATATTGATTTATTATTATCGATGAATGCCACGTGTCAATAAATAATAATTTTATCACTCAAAGGCCTTATCGATTAAGTTCAATTTTTAGAGGATAATGCCAAGTACTAATAATATTTGATTTATTATTGTTGATGCAAGTCGTGTAATTTTATTACTCTAAGGTCTTATCAATTAGGTGTAATTTTTAAGGACACTCTTAAGTAAGTGTACTTTTTAATTACAAATGGAAATTTAATTTTTTAAAATAATCATAATTGTTCTCGTTTCCTTATTTGAAATTCCCCACATACCTAGCAACACAGGAAAGGACATTTTATTTAAATAAAAATAAAAAAAAGACAAAGAAATTTAATTTTTTAAAATAATCATAATTGTTCTAGTTTCCTTAAAAGACAAAGAAAACTTATCATCTTGTATACAAGTTTTTGGAATAATTCAATTATCTAACCTTGTTTTTCTTAAGATTTTGAAAGTATTTTTAGTGGACAAAATATATAGCATTTGATTTGATATGCTATTATCGATTAAAGAATGTCACGAGGTAATAACGTTTAATGTATTATTATTGATGAATGTTACATGGCAAATAATAATTTTATTATTCAAAAACCTTATCGATTAAGTACATTTTTTTAAGAAAAAAAAAAGTTTATTTACTATTATTGATTGGAGAATGTCACGTGCTAATAGTATCTAATTTATTATTATTGATGAGCGTCGTGTGGCAATAAATGATAATTTTATTTTTTAGAGGTCTTATTGATTAGGCGTAATTTTTAGGAAAAAGAATGAGCTTATCTTCTATCATCGATTAGAGAATGTCACGTGTTGATAGCATCTGATTTGCTATTGTTTATTGCCAAATGTAAACGGTAGAAAAACACTGTATTACCGAAAAGCATTTTTAAGTAAGTGCAATTTTTAGTTACAAATGAAATTTTAATTTTCAAAATAATTATATTTATTTGTGTGCAATAAATTCAAATAAATTATATTACATGAATAATGTAATTATTTTAAAATCTCTTAAGAATAAATTTTTAATTAAAAGCAATATTTGAAATCCACCCCCAAAAAGAAACTCTTATTCATAGATGGGGGTGGGATAATTATAATTGACTATATACCAAGATATCCAATATATCACATTATAAAATCATTATTCCAAAATCTTTAAAAATAGTTTAGTCATTAAGGGCAATATCTCAAGTTATTGCAATTTTTTGTTCTAAATTTATATTTTCTCTTATACAGGTATACCACATGTACATAATTTCCCAGTTATATATTTAAAAATATCACCATAAAATAAAATATATATTGAAATAAAAATTTAATGCTGAAGAGTGAAGATCAGATACGATGTAAACAGGCGGATTAAATAGCAAAACGCACTTCCCATGAATAAATGCGCTCTGTAATAAAATACTATAAAAAAAAGAAAACGTTAGTTCAGTTTTTCGGCAGAGTTTGTTGAGGGAAAAGGAAAGGTAGAGAGAGAAATTCTCCAAAGGAACGAACCCTTCATCCTGTCTTCCTCTCTCTTCTTCTTTTTATTCTTAATCTTTTTCTTTTTCCCTTTTTTATTTTTTTTATTTTTATTTTTGGTGCACTCACTTGGCAAGAAAACTACGCCCAACAACCATTGAAAGGCTCTCTTGGGCATGCTTCTTGAATTTGCTTTTCTTGTTGACATCTGAGCGTGTTGTTTTGTACTGTTTTTTCTATTTAATTGTTCTGTGCTTTTGGAGGGTTTGTTTGAGTTAAAATCGTGATCAAGAACATGCCCATTCTTGATTCCGATTTGCATTTCATTTCTCGGGATCGTCGAATTGGGTGTAGAGTGAAGGAGAATAGGGGATTCTTCTGTTGTTGTTGTTGTTTGACGCGGGATTCTGTGTGAAGAGGGCTTCTGGGCTTTGTTATATATATATATATATATATATATATTCTGGTTTTCTTGAATTAGGTTTTGATTTGGGGGTTTTTGAAGGCTTTGTTGTGGCTTCGTTCTGGATTTGGTCATTTGATGCACAGTTGATTATTCTATGTAAATTCTTCAGGGGTTATTGCTGTTTCATTTGATTGGTTTGGCCGGAAAAAATTGTTTCTTTCACTTTTCAGTCTGTTTGAGTTCAATTTACGTTGTTGAGTAATTAACTAGTGCCGAGAGAGATGTATATTGAAGAACTGAAAGAGGGGGATTCTGAGAGTGGTGAACATAAAGCCTGTGGCGATCTCTGTAAAGGTGCCTTGGTTGTTTGGGACCCGAAAAGGGTTTTGGTGGGAGCAGGGGCTCGTGCCCTTTTCTATCCCACATTGCTGTACAATGTTGTTAGAAACAAGATTCAGTCGGAGTTCCGCTGGTGGGATAGGGTTGATGAGGTATCTATAGACTATAATATCTAATTCGAATGCTGTGAAGTTTCTTTTGCATTGAATTTTTTTTGCCTATGTGGGATGTAATCTATTTCTAGAATGTCTGGTGTGTCTTATGTTGTTCTGGTCATAATTCTGGTTTGGCACTTATAATATTTGATTCCAGAAATTGATATTCTCAGTTCGTATATTTAAAGATTGAAGGAATAGATCACTGATTCTGAAGGTTATTTTAGTCAAGATCATGTTGTTGTTGAATTTTATCTTATTGTTCTTTATTTGGTCTGGATTTGATGAGTTGAGGTCCTTTTTAAAGTAAAAACAACTTTTCTATATTGTTTGTGATATGACTGATTTTTTAGGTAACATGGTTTAGATTTTCTTGAGTTTCAGATAATATTAATGATATGTGTCTATGTCGAAGGAGTCACATTTCTTTTGGAATCTGAAAATCAAGTAAACAATTTGGGTTATACTTCTTCCATGAAATCATGCTAACATACAGCAGGAGTCAACTGGGATGAAAGCATGATTTACCGCCATGATTGTGGATAATTTTCTATACCAAAAAGGATCTTTTATTTTTTTTGTCGGTGGATTTTTCCTTATGGTGGCATCATCAAATTTGTAAAGCTATGAGTCTGAACAATTTTCTGCTTATTTTCTGGTGGTTTTTTATGATTCTCATAAAGCTTATCGTTGAAATGTTGTCCGCACTCATAGCGGTGTTAATGTGAAAGTTGATGGTTGGGTGTTTTTTAAATGAAAAGTCGGTAGAGAGGGTTTTTCAGATTGGAGAATTTTTCATGGTTTTTGGGATATATAATTTATTTGAAGGAATTTTTAGTTATTCTTCCTATCTTTTATTGACGTGGATATATATGAGGTCCTTTGCGCTGCGTGTGCCTTAGTTACATGGTTGGAATTACATTCTGTAGTGTAAAATTGTTTGGTGAAGCTCTATCAGTTGCTTCTATGTCATGACAAATGCATGAACTAGTATATCATGCATATGCCGATGTAGACTCATAATTGTACCATGTTTGTATTTGTGTTTATTTTTAAGTATCCATTATGGTTTGACAGCATGATATTTTGTATTATGACAGCGTTTATGTCAACTTTGCAACCCATATTAACTTTTCTCTTGTGCCAGTATGTTTTGCTAGGAGCTGTTCCATTTCCCACTGATGTGCCGCGCTTGAAGGCTCTTGGCGTAGGTGGGGTGGTTACCTTGAATGAACCATATGAAACCTTGGTTTCAACTTCACTATATCATGTAAGTTGAATTTAGTCATACTCATCATACTGTTTTACTTTACCTCAAGTGTCCTTTTGTATGACATTGTATTCATTTATAGTACATACCCTTTCACATTTTCCATATTAGTTTAGGAATAACTTAGTAACTAACAAGGATTACAAATGCAACGCTAAAAGTATTTTTCCCTTCTCAAGTTTCCTTAACCAAGATTATCTAAATCATTTCTAAATTGAACCCAAAGAAGTCATCTTGAACTAGAAATGATTTAGATAGTCTTATCCAAGGAGGAAAACTTGAGAGGGAAAAAAATGTTCATGTTGCATTTGTAATCCTTGGTATTTGCTCAGTTATTCCTAACTTGATATGAAAGTGTGAAGATGTACTACAAATGAATACAGTATCATACAAAAGGAAACTTGAGATATTCATAAAGGTGTAATGTAAAATGATATTCATCAAGACTATCTAAACTAAGGATTACTTGGTCATGCTGTTAGACTATTAGGAGATGATATTAGGTTAGGAAATAACTCAGCAAGTGGCATGATCAAGCTTGTGATGAAATGCTGGTTGAGAATGCATGTTTAAGTTGAACTTGAATTATAGAGAAAAAGTCATCTTCTTGATATGCCCAGGACTGGCAAAATAAAAAAATGGGGAAAATTGTTATTAGATTGGGAATTACTGTAATCAACTAATTTATTGCTAAATTGAAATGGTAATATTTTTTAAGCTTGTAAAAATGTTTGATGAATAAATGCAATGGAATAATTTCTTCATGGGGACATGGCCTCCATTAGTTCTATTCTCTCGTGTGCCCTCTATTGTTAAATAAGTGTTTGGTGATATATTTTGCTCCTGCTTGTAGGATCATAGCATTGAGCACTTGGTGATTCCCACCAGAGATTATCTTTTTGCTCCATCATATGGGGATATATGCCAAGCTGTAGAATTTATCCGTGGTAATTTGAATATTCTTTAATCCTAAACTCTGTATTAAGAGGGTGTTTGGCTAAGCTTATTTAAAAGGTCTTATAACTATCAGATGTTTTTAGAGTTTATACAATGTTAGATCTTTTTTTAAAAATAATTTCTTAAAGTGTTTTGATAAAATGAGATTTTGGAGTTTATAAAATGTTAGTAATGGCAATTTTGTAATTAATATGAATAATGTTAAGAGTTTGTTAAGATTTTATTTTATTTTATTTTATTTTTTGAGATCAAAATTTGTTAAGATCTTAAAAATAAGTTAGGAACTCCTTTCTTTTTTAAAAAAAGCTTATAAGTTTTTAACATTTTATTTTAGAAATTTATAAGTTCTTTTTTAAAAAAAATTATCAAATACTTTGTTACATCTTATGAGCTTTTAAATATCTTATAAGGTGTTTTGAAGGACTTATAAGCTCACCCAAACACCCTCTAATTCAATTAACGTTTAATCTCTAATAGCTCAAGTTAAACATATGTTGTTTTTCAGGCAATGCACTTTGTGGCAAAACTACATATGTTCACTGTAAGGCTGGCCGAGGACGCAGCACTACAATTGTTCTCTGTTACCTGGTGCCAAGTCGTCAGAAAAAGCAAATTAGTATAATACCCACTTTAGTTTAAGACTCTTATTGCTAATATTGATCCTTCAATAACAGGTTAAACACAAGCAAATGGCCCCTGAGGCTGCATTCAGGCATGTGAGGTCCATTAGGCCGAGGGTGTTGTTGGCCTCTTCCCAGTGGCAGGTATGCATGATTGATTTCCAAAGGCATAAAGGGGGTCCCCTTTCTATCCATGGTTTGCAATGTTCACAATTACAATATTAACTGTCCATTTTTGACAAAATGCAGGCTGTTCAAGATTATTACCATGGATTGAAGAAACCTTGGGCTGAGATTTGCATGGATAATTTACCTATAAGAACTCTAGGTTTCCCTGTGGAAGTTGAACAAGAACAGGAAGACTTTGATGATAATTCTTTGGTGTTAATTACTGAATCAGACCTTGATGGATATGACGAAAGCCATGATTCTGGCTTAGCAGGTCAGAACACACTGCCTGAAGTGAACCTCGCCTGCCGGGTACAGTTTGCTAGTCAAGCAGCTATTTCCCGGCTTTCTTGCCTGTGGCTTCGTTGCCAAACAGGGCAGAAAGTGTCGAGAAAGAAGCTGCCAAGCACAGTGAGTAACAGTCAGCTGGAGACTATGGGCGTTGATATTCATGTCTATTGATTATTATGCGATTCAACCCGGTTGTAAAGTTTTCCCCTGTCCTTTTTAGGTGTCGACGTTATTAGGGAATAAGATGGGTTTCTCCGAACTACTTTTTTGGTTTTCTTATGGTCCCCCTAAGCCAGAGGGACCTGAGATAATGGTTCTGGCTCAAGGGTTTTGAGCCCCTCTCGTACAATTGCCAAAGAAGCGTTTCATTTATAGTGTTTACAGATTTGGAAATGCTCGATTTGGTAACTGTACAGTCACAGATTCAGTAAGCAGAGTCCATAAGTTATGTTAGAGAGGTTTAATATGTGTAGTAAGTTGAGTTTGCTTGTGCTCTTGTGCAAGACAATGTTTTTTTAATGCAATCCAGTATGCTTTGTTATACTATGTTAAATCTCTTGTGATTGTTCATTTTTTGCAAATGTTGACCTAAATCCCAGTACTTTATTTTTTATTTTATTTTAAAAATATATGGCAAGTGTATATATATAGGGTTGTTGGTTAAGTTTATTCAAACAATTTATAAGTTTTTGTATCTTATAAGATAGTTTTGAAATTTATAAGATATTAAAACTCATTTTAAAATTATGTAGTTGAAGTGATTAAATAAAATAAGATATTGAAACTTATATATTAGCATTATCAATTATGTAATTCACATGTGTAATTGTTAATATTTTAAAAATAAATTAGAAATTTTCTACTTTTATGAAAAGAGCTTGTAAAACATCAATATCGTATTCTGGAAATTTACAAGATCTTATTCTAAAAAAAATACTAGTTTGAGTTTTGGAAGTTGATAATTTTTTATTTTTTTTTCTGAAAAGATTTACTAGTTCAAGAAGTTTATAAATTTGCCCAAATAAGTTCACTTTGGGAGTCAATAAGATCCTCTTTTAAAAAAATTGAGGGCTTGTTTGTTTATAAATTGTCAAAATATTTTTTAATTCTGAAAACACAAACAAATAACCCAACACATTCCTCAATCTCACTATCCAAAATACACCCAAAAGACCAAAAATACACTCACAATTCATTTCCTGCCCATTATCCAGTGTCCAATCCTTTTATTTTTTGTCCCTCCTACCCTATTTATATATTAGCATACATAAATGATTTTAAAATATCAATTTTATTCTATCAACCAAACAAAAGAATTATTGATGTAACATCTTATTTCTTTCCAAAATACTAAACAAACAAATAATTTTCTTCCAATTCATTCTCCACTTACCATAAAAAATGCAAATAAACAACCATCACATTCTCCAATCCCACTTTCCAAAAATCATTTTACCTAAATATTTTGGCAAAATGCTACAATTCATAAATAAACAAGCCCTAACAATTTGAGGAGCTTATAAGCTTGTAAACACCCTCATATTTTTAAACCAAATGTCTTTTTATAAAAATATTTAATACACTTGATATATATCTATCAAATGAAAGAAAAGATGAAATGCAATTTAAAATAAAGAACTTGGGTCACAATTCCATAGCAGTTTTACATTATTGGACCACAATACATATTTTGGTCATGAAATTTTATTGGAAAATTTTGAATCTCAATTCATGACATTCCAAATAAGTGTAAACTTTCAATCATTGATCACAAATGATTTATGATGGAAAGAAGTATTTTGAAAAATGAAATTTTTGTCGAGTATTTTAAGAATTGAATATCATTAAGTCCTTGAGAAAAAAGATTTTCATATCTATGTTCCAATTTTTGGATTCCATCCATCAGTTTACGAGGGGGCCATTTAACCGGCATAGGCAAAACTTCAGGGTGTGAAATGAGAAATTTTAGCTCTAAGGGCGCGAAAAGCAAATGGACCAATCTCTTCTTCCCCTTTTTGCTCTTTCCAGGTTTTCTACAATTACAACTTAAATCGCTCTTTCAGAGTCATGAAAAATTGAACGCTGATACGACATGCAGAAAACGTCAGCGGCAGAATTGGCATGTCAAATGATATTTTATAACAGACCAACCAACTGAAGATAAAGGTCAAAAACCTGTCTTTGCCTTTCTTGCTGGGAGAAAAGGAGGAAATAAAAAGAAACTCAAGTTATGCGCTAAAAGCTTGAAATTTGGAGACAAGAGATCAAAGGAGAAAGAAAAGGCCATGGTTTTACCGTCTTTCCCACTTCTCTCCACTCGAAATTCTTTCCCTTGTAAGTATTTTATCTTTTTCCCTTTCTTTAGATTCTTGTTAATTAGGAACTGAGTTCTGGAAATTGAAAATGCTCCAGAAGGTATTGAATGGTATTCTTGAAGAGTATAATTTAAGGATTCAGTTCCTATCATTGAAATGCAGTTAATATTCACAAAGCTTTTGCTAAAATTGTTAGCGTGCGTGTGTGTGTGTGTTGAAGTGGATAGAAAATAGAACATGTTTTGTTGTTGTAGCATTACAAGATGGATAATTAATAGAACTACAGATTTGCTGTTTCAGTCCTTTTGATTATATTTCTTGTGTTGTTTGAGCAAAATAAACAAGGGGCTGAAGAACAAAAGTGAGAAGAAAGTAGGGATGTTCCCTCTGTTGCAGTATTTTGTCATTTGTATGGTAATGCTGCTAATTAGTTCATAATAATGTAAGATGAGTTAGGTTATAGGATATCTGGGTACAATATCCAGTAAGTAAGGCTGCATGGGTCATATTGCTTGTTGCTTCTTGATCATATATAGGCAAATGATGGAATGGAAGAACCATACAATTGGGACTTGAATTTCCATGAATATGCATTTTCCTTTGGGATAAGTTTGGCCATTCACATGAACTAAACACTAAAAGAATGACCATCTTATCAGCTTTAGGTAACGACTCTATGTACATTCATTGGATATTACTTTCAAGTAGTTGATCATAACTCAATTTTAGAATGCACTAAGTGGATGTGTAGGCAATTCTCATTTTCAACAGGCTCACAATGGGTCTTACTGGGTTATAATAAATGGTATAAGAGCTTATAATCAGCTAGAATATTGGAACTAAGCGCTGTGCGGGACAAAGTGCTATACGGAAACTACCTGTGAAGGACCTCTTTAAACATAGGAGCTATTTTTAGAATCCGAATGTTTGGTGACTGTTCTTGGACTTGTCACTTGTAATCAGAACGTTGCATTCTGAAAGAGGGTTATGTGTGATGCCCTATTCCACATGGACTAAAACAAGAGGAAAGAATCTATGTGCATTTGTTGAATGTCTCTTTTGGATAAGTGGTCATAAACTAATTTCAGTATGTATTCAGTTTGAAGGTTATTCTCATGTCTGAAGGGCTTGTGGGCCTGGGCACAATATTAACTGTTTGATTGGATCTATTTTATAATGTTATTTAGATCAAGGATTTCATACATGCTTTGTGGTGAAAGGTCATGCTACAATGATATTCCCTTTGTCTCCTCATCGAACTTCTAGATTAATGTGGAAAACGATATGTATTCAAATGTCTGTTGACAAATATTGATTCTGTTGTTCTACTTCTATACCCTGCAATCTATTATTACATGAACTTACGGAAATGATGTCCCTCACCTATCAAACCCTGTGGATGGTCAATTTTTCAGGCATTGCTCTTTTAACATATCCAGAACATGGATCATTGTGTGCTCAGAAGAGGCCCTTGTTGGCTTCTTGCTCCTGCCATAGTTCGCAGGGTAATAGGTAATGATTACTTGAACTCATCAAACAATTGCTTATTTAATTCGAATGTACTATACTTCTGTTTCTCCAGTAGCTTGTTTGCATATCAGCATCTTTACATGGCTAGAGAACAGCCTAAAGGCTCACTGCACTTTGAGGAGAAAATTGGGAGAAGACTTCTCCTCACTTTCCTGGTTGGACCAGGAATATCTCCAGCACTTCCATCTTCTGGAAAAACAAAGAAACAAAATCCATATGATGAGAAACGCCTATTAGAGCAGAACAAGCGAATACAGAGAGAAAATAATGCGCCTGATGTGTTCCCTAATTTTGTGAGAGAAGGTTTGTTCTGTTCTTACCACCTGTTCATCCTGTCTTTCCTTGATAATATATTGAGCTTGGAGAAGCGAGCAGTAATCTTTTTGATGTGGTTCAGGCTTTACTGTAAAAGTAGTCACATCAGACAACTATGTTACGCGTGATTCAGGTCTCATCTTGTGGGACATTGTCATTGGTGATGGTGACTGTCCAAAGGCCGGCCAACAGGTTTTTCTTTTGCTTTACTTGTTTCTATAGAACTCTTCTGGGTTGTTTTTTCTGAAGCACTGGTTGATATTGAAGTTACAATACGGAACTTGAGCTGCATGCATTTGCCCTGATGTTATTAAGACGTAGAATATGTGATGATATGACATTATGAATGTCAAACATTTGCAAATAACCAAATTTTAGGTCAATTTTGATCACCTAACTTATCAATGTATCAAAGGCTAATTAAGAATCAATAGTTCTAAATTATTCTTAAACCTCATAATAAAAAAAAAAGAGTTTCCCTTGGACTGCAAAGGGGGGATGATGAAAGCAAGTTGATATGCTAATTCTCTTGTGCAAATCAACCGTTCTTATAGGTTATTTTCTCAACAAATAAAGAATTACTGGAATGAAATCTTGGTCTAATTAGAAAAGGCAGACTACTAGTTCAAGGCAATGAAATAGGAAAATATGTATTTTCCCTATTTCTAAGATTAAACAATTTAACAAAAGGCAAATGTACTATAGAAAGGAAACTAATACCTACACATGGCCAGGTAGCAGGATATGTCATTTATACGCATTAGTCAGCCAGTTATTGTTAGAGCATTTTCAAAATCAATAATACTTTTCATGATCCGGAGTAGATGGAAACAGACAGAAAGAAGGTGCCAAAACTGCAAATTGTCAAATATAGGTGGTCTTTAGTAAATTGTCATGTGCTTTGGTTTGAAGCTTAAATTATTTTGTTTCAAATTTTGTTTGTGGTGACCTTGATCTTCAAGAAGCTTATCCTATGGTGAAGATTAACTAATTTACAAGAACATTAGGAAAAAAATTCTAGGACAAATCACCAATAAGCAAATAACTTTATCTTACCTCTCTGCATTAATATTTTGTTTGCTTTCTGTCTTTATTTGAGGGTAATGGCACTAAGTTGAGGTTTTTTCCTCTTTGTATTCTATGGTAGGTGACATTTCACTATGTTGGCTACAATGAGTCTGGCCGGCGTATAGACAGTACATACTTACAAGGTTCTCCTGCAAAAGTTCGGTTGGGTACTAATACATTGATCCCAGGTGACAAACATAAGATTCTGTAATAATTAAAGGGTTTGTTCTTTTTTTTTTGTGGGGGGGCGGGGGTGTACTCATGTTTGGATTAAGAAATTAAGACAGTGGAAAATTTGAACACAGGATTTGAGGAAGGAATCAGAGACATGAAGCCTGGTGGAAAAAGGAGGATAATCATCCCTCCAGAGCTAGGACCACCAGTGAGTCTTATATGCCTCTCTTTCATTTTAACAAACAATACACAGAATAGCTTTGTGGTAGAGGCTTGTGACACTCAAATGCTTGGAAGTTGTTTTTTGGATTAAAAGTTGAGGACAAATGGCTCCATTATGAGATGGATTTCAAATCCATCATACAAGAATAGTACAAAATCTCTAAATTATCCAAACATGTTCTATGGATTTGGTATATTTGAAATCATTACTTGTCAAATCTTTTGATAAAAAATTACTAAGGTTGTGTTTGGATTGATGGATGTGGACTTGAAGGAAGGATTTCAAATGACCATATCAATAGCTTAAAATGAAAGTTCAAGGATTGGAAATTCAGTATAATACAAAATCTTCCAAATAAGCTCAATGTGTTTGTTATTATGAATTTGAAATCCTGAACTCGAACTCCATTGATCCAAATACAATCTAAGACACGAAATTGTATTACAAATGGCTAACTGTTTTGTTTCTTTACGTTGTTAATCATGGTTTCATGGTTTGTTACAAGATGTAATCTTAATCTTCTTGCTTAACAGGTTGGACCTTCCACTTTTTTCAGCTCCAAGCAATTTGAAGTTTTTGATATAGAATTGCTGAGCATACAAGATTGCAAAAGGAGGACAATTGGATTTTATTCTGATGTCGTTTGTGATTGAACTAAGGCTTCTATTACTTGCAGTGAGAGTTTTTCCAAATCCCTTTTGAGCCCTGGTAGGAAATTGCCCCACTTACCATGGTTAAAAGTTGAAACACGAACTCAGGAGCAGAAAAAGAGAATTAGCAGGTGAAAAACAATCATGAGTTTGGCATCATGAAAGTTGGAAAAAGAGTTGCATTTTTCCTTATCCATCTTGTGCAATATTTTGATTCATATCAACGCAGGAACACACATCTCAACCAACTTAAGAGCGTAATGACTTGGATACATAGCAGAATTTCCAGCTAAAGAAGCAAAGTGAAACCACTAACAGGACACAAAATGAAAACGCAATATAAGCTGTAATAGAAAACGTACGGATCTTTTGTTGATGGTATAAATTAGTCGGATTCAATATGCATGTGTATACACAACTACAGCTCTATGAGACAAAGTTTGCATGTATTTATCTACATACATGCTTGTAAGATTATTTGGTTCAGACTTTCTGCTTTATAAGTTTTGCATCAAATCTGGATTACCTAGTGCAATCAGAAGATCCTTAACATCTGTAAAATCCAGCAAGAAGACTAAGAGTGCAAACATTAACACCTGAATACATAATTGTTTCACTTGGTAGACACAAGGTTAATTTTGTGTATCAATACATCCTTTTCCCCATCAGCACTATGCACAGTACTCCTATTTTTGATGTAAAGGAGTTTCCAACTTTAAATGTCTGTAGTTCAAACTAAACAAATTTTCTTTCCTTCCTTTTCCCCTTGGGGGGGAGGGGGCAAGCAAACTCATGAATCAACATATTACTAAAACTAATGAAAAGTCTTACAATGTGAACATCCGTCGTTCCACTGCTAGAAACACTTACATCATATTAATAACAAACTCATAACTGAGTGATGCTTCATTCCAACTGCCAAGAACACGATTACGAACGTGCCAGCTGGATTTCGCGGTCAGGAAGTTCAACTCCATCAGCAGTGCCCTAAAAATGGAGATACAATAAATCAAGATTAGGGTATCAGCTGGCTATTTGGGTGAACCTCATGATCAGGAAGTTCTTAACCTTTTAGCTCAAAACAGAATTTGGATATTATCTGGGCATAAACTTTTACCAGCTAAGATAGACAACTTTCTCAGGATCCTATAGAATACAAGCAAAGACTGCACTTCCAACTAACAAGGGCAAAAGATATACTGCACAGGACCAAACACTTTCAACTAAAAACAACAACAACAGTACTGCAATTGTTCAACCATTCGTGCAAACCCAATCATTGAGCAACAAACTTGTTTTTCCAAGTTTTCTGATTACTGATTAGCCTATAGGCATATTAGGTGAACATTCAGTTGCATATAGAAGCAACTATGAATTTTACAATAAAAATGGATCTCATACATTCAAATAGCAGAGGCATTATACAGATGAAAAATTGTCAAAATTTGCAACTAACATAATCTAGTTTGCAAGAGGAAATCCTACAGTCATAGAGCTCTATCCTCAAAATTTTATCTGGTGAAAGTAACTTTTAGGTTCCACGACACCTTGGGAAACTGCCTTCTCATGCTATGTCAGATTCCCACAAAAATTCATGAATGAAGTTACGTTAAGGGTAACACACTAAAACTATTAAGCTTCTTCAGCTGGTGTCCTATGGTAAATAGTTGACACATTTGAACTTACAGGATTGGCATGAAACTGGCCATAAAATGCATAAATACCAAGTGCAACAATGCTGAGGACTACAAATCTCACCCAGGCTTCATAGTGCAGCTGCAAAAGAAAGTAGAAATACAAATAAATTACATTATTTCTCCAACTTCAATGCACGGTTGTATGAAGCTAAGGTTTATGGCCAATGCTCAAAATGCTGGAACAAGACAATGGATTTGAATTACCTGAGCAAATAAAAAAATGTTGAGGAAAATGCTAACAGATGGAACAATTGGAACTCCAGGACAAGAAAAACCTGGTGGATCATTATAAACCTGCAAAAACATAGTGAACAAAGAGAAGTGAGCAGTATTAAACAAAATATGCACATCAAGGCATAAGATAGCTCAATTATGATATATAATCATCGTTTATCATGAACTACAGCCAGATACAGCAAAATCACCAATTTATAATGGTTTAATACAAAGATGGGCATGCATGTCTATTTGAGTACATCTGTACATGATCATAGTGCTAGTTCATATGAACCCAAAATATCAAAAATTCCAAGTTTTCTTCACATTTTATATTAACTCAAACATAAAACCAAGCCCTTTCATCAAAAACTCAAATTGAGCATCCAGTGTGTTTTTAACTTACTTGCCGCAGATAAAGAGCTGCAGCGGAAAATATTGCAATTACAGAAACTACAATCAGGAACACAAATGAAGCACCAAAACGAAAGAGGACTCCAGCCGTAAAGCCACAACAGGCAATTGCAAGGAGGCTAATGAGGCCTTCTGCCCTGTTAGAAATCAACCTAGTACAAGCCTGACTTGATGTCTTATCCTTCCAGCGCAGGGTTACCACACAGGCTGAAACAACTGAATACCCTGTCTGAAACAAACCATTCACCCAATTACTTGATTCGCCTTGTCACAATTAAACACTCAAAAAGTGCAATTTTAAACCTTTATATTTTTAAAAGTTATACAGCATAATGCAAATGTAGATCTTCAAATGCTCATGCAATTTTCCATGAGAAGAGAAAGTCACAGCATTGTGATTCATAATTGTGCCAAAAAATATTAGAAAAACAAAGTCTTTCTTGTTTTAATCTCAGTTCAGAATAAATACAATGAAATGTCGAAAACATACCAACGATCCAACTGACAAAATATGTGAGAGCACATGAACATTAAGAAGGCCTGCCAAGATGCTGGCAATAAGACCAACCCAAACTTGTGAATGCAGTGGGGTATGTCGCATTGGGTGGACTCTGGAAAATACAGCTGGTAGTAAACCATCCCTTCCAAGTCCAAGATATAACCGAGACTGCAAAGAATAAGCAAGCAATCACTTGTTGGTAACTGCAAGACCAAAATAAGTGACTGACAGAAATCTAAAAGTAAATGAAATTTACCTGAACATAAAGCCCAACTAAGAGTGTTGTTGTAAGCCCAGCAACAGCACCAAAGCTGATTAACACAGAGACATATTTCAATCCCTTGGAGGTGAAAGCTTTAGCCAAAGGTGCTTCTTCTCCAAGATATTTGTATGGAACCATTCCAGTAATCACTAAACAGACCCCAATGTACAATGCAATGCAGACCAGGAGGCTACCAATTATGCCTATTGGTAAGTCCCTCTGAAAGATCAAGTTCAGAAAGTTAAGAATAAAGATAAATTTGGAACTCTCAACCGCCAATGAAATTCTCCACATTAATATGGTGGCTCAAAAGTAGAACCATGAGATGTCAAATTGATCTGCCTTCAACATACCTGGGGTCTCTTGGACTCTTCAGCTGAATTAGCAACTGCATCAAATCCTACGTATGCAAAGAAGACCACTGTTGCTCCTGTCAAAACTGACTTAAACCCATTTGGGACAAAAGGAGACCAATTTGAGACATCAACCTTAAAAGCTCCAACAATTATGACGAAAAGGACAATAAGTACCTGCAGAAGATTTCTTGTCCTGTCAAACAACAATTATGACAGGGCCCATGATGTTGCTATTTTGAATTCCATGTTGACATCAAAGGTTAAATAGGAATCATGCCAAAATATATCTCTCATGCATTCTTCAACTTAGTTTTGCAGAAAACAACAACAATAGGGGGCCGGGGGGGACCGATTGAGTGTATTGATGGAATGTGCTTACTGTTAAATTTTTAGGAACACTCATTTGTCATTTAGCTGATAAACTAAGTTCAAACAATGAGCAAACGGAATTATATGCAAAAGGAATGCTCAAAACTAAATCATAACATGTGGCAGAAACTATAAGCCTCTGTGTTCGAGTAAATAGCCATTGCCAGTTCTTTAGCACCTTGTTTCATCCACAACTGATAGTACCCACATGAAACAGGACTTTTCATAGCATTTCTAGAACTCTGTTACTTAAAGAATGATGTTACTGTTTTAATAGAAAATCGCATTTGCAAACTAGCCTGAAAAAGCAGCTAGATTTTTTCCCTTAATTTCAAAACCTTTCAGTCCCAAAGCAACATAAAAAGTTATTAATTTATTTGCATATTACAAAATATATTGTAATTGCTGAGTTATATATTTTCATATGAAATTCTTAATCATCACAGAAAATTTATTCAGTGGGATTCTAGATTCTGACATGAAGACGCACAAGTATTTTTTGGCATAGTCATGCCTCTCAATTGCTCTCAACCAATTTTCTGAACTGATTTGAAAGTTACAAATCTGAAAAAATTATAGTTAGATTAGCAATATTTGGTGATATACCTAAATCCGAAGGAATACATAGAAAAAATATCTAATTTGATCGATGTCACTCAGTAAGTTACTACTCAATTGATAATAAGTATTCAGAAAGCCCTTGATATTCTGTGTTGGTTCATTTCAAGAGAACTTCAAAAATTGAAGAGAAAAGAATGTAGGATGGATAGCAACCTTAGTCACTGTCATGATTGAGTTCAATATTGAAGATTCTCCAACACCCCAACAGAGAACTACAGTCAGAAGTGCTAGGATAGCAGGAGCCAATATGTTAATAGATAATGCTCCGAGAACTTCTTTACCATGCCCAAGCCAGTATGGAATGTTATCCTCGAGGAAAGGAATCAGCTCCAGTACAGAAACCACATAGCTTGCTAAGCTACGCGCTATGCTAGCAGCACCAATATGATAATCAAGCATCAACTGAGTAAACACTAGAAAAGCAGTAAGCTCGTTGAAAGCTGAGTAGGTATACAGATATGCTCCTCCAACAACTGCCGGAAAGCGAGAAGCTAGTTCAGCATAACAGAGAGCATTCAGCACACAAGATGCCCCCGCAATGATGAAGCTAATTATAACTCCTGCAGCAGCAATGGATTATTTAGTGGCATGATACAATTAACCAGTCAAACAATAATGTTCAACTTCTTTGCTAGATTCTTTTTTAAGATGATTTAACTGAAGGGTGGGAATAAGATCGCAAAGAGAAATATATAACTTCTTTGAGGTTATGTAACTAGTCAGAAAAATGAATAAATGATTTGGATTCAAACCTTAAGTGTTTAATAACAGATAAAACACTTTAAGTTCAATTTTTCAAGTAGGACTTGGATGCAAGAGACAACAAGACAGGATGGATTTCAAATGCACTACTTTTCATATTCAATGATAGGATAGCATG
>JACGDI010005681.1:409457-423459 GCA_014898725.1 Jacaranda copaia
AGACTATAAAATATCTATGTGGCGGGTTCGAGTTGAATGAAAACCCACCCTAACCTGTCGTTGCCACCCCTAGCAAAAATGGTCTCTCATTTTAAAAAATTTTAAAAAGTCCAAATTTGAAAAAAAAAATTAAAATATCTAATAGAGTTAGCTGTTATAGCCATTGCTTTGTACCTTTCAAATAAGTAAAGAAACACACAGCTCACATGACTAATATTCAATTTATTTTTTATCACAAATACTACATTTCATTTTGGGAAAAATATCTCCAATTTTCTTTTTATTTAAACATTAATATTTCTAGCAAGTGTTAATTAATAATTTGGATTATATTGACCGTGTTTTTTTAAGTAGTGTATCTATTCAATTGTTCAAACCATAATTAAGGAAGGAATAATCTATTTATAAAATGGTCCTTAGTACTTTTTTGATAAATTTTTATTGTTATGGTTTGTATACAGCGATTTTAATTTTTTTCAAATGTATACGAAAGAAAAAAAAATTTAAAACCAAAATTTTTTATTGATAATTTGTTTGATTTTATTGGTATATGAGCATGGAATGATTGTTTTAATTAAATCATTGGGAGCTTTTTATGATAAAATAATTGAATTATTCTTTTTATATGAATGAGTACTATTTTACTTATTTTATTTAATGTTCAATTCCTTTTGTCAAATAAATGAAAAAAAATAAAAGCAACACATAGTTAAAGAGAATTTCTTTTTGAAAATGGAATTTAGATTTATGATAGAAAATGAATAATTTGGATTTGGAGATTGCAAATAGTAAGTTATTGCCCCATATGTGTTTCATGTTTCATTTCTTTTTTCGAAAATGTAGACTAACAACTACGTATAGTGATCTTTATTAGATTTATAATATAAATAGGTTTATAAGATCAATTATAATTCTTTTAAAAAAAATATCCATATATGTTTTAAATTCAAAAAAAGTGAGAGATCATTCATGTAAATCTTTCTATCATGTGGGACTGAAAAAGAAACTTTGTACATGATCTTCCCTTTAGAGAGGTGACTAATGGTCATGTGCATGACATGTGACCAACTCATTAAATTTTGAACAAAAATAAAATTTTAGGATCAATTTTATAATATTTTTTAAAAGTTGGGATATTTTTGAAATCTTATAAATCGAAGAACAATTTTTGTGAACCCTTATTTTATGTAACTAAAAAGGCAATTTTGCCAATTGAGCCAAATACACCACAAAAAAGTAGCTTTAGGAGTTTTTTCTTCTTTCGCTCATTTAGAAAAGATTAAATACAGAGTTTTAATTATATATTCAATTATTATTTTATTTTTTCTTGAGTAATTTTGCTTGAATAAATGTAGGTGGAATTCTTATGTATGATTTGAGGGAAAGTGATTTTAAAGTTTATAATTAATTTAAAAAATTTATGAGATTCACGGGATTATAGAGACAATTTATTCGTAATATTAATTAAATGAAGTAAAGGCTCGATGTTTAAGAAGAAATTATAGAATCCGTGCATAGGCTCAAGATTTATTCATCTAATATTTAAATTATATTTATTTTTTATTGATTATATTTTTGGCACCTATATGCTGAACATAATTAAATATACCTTATTTGTTTCACGAAATGATCTTAAATTCCAAGGTGATTTAAATGCATTTTTTAATTGCCATATTTTTGCTAAGGAATAAAAAGTTAAAAAGCATAAAATATTTGATATGAAATAACTCAATAGGCCTAATTCACTAACATCTTACCAGGTAAGAGATATCATACGGGACGACCTAATTGGTTATCAAGCCTAATTCATTAATAGTCGACCAAGCTTAAGCTTTCAATGGACCATTTTGTCAACACGCATATCGATGCCTTACCTGGTCAACCAGAGTGTCATCGATCAGTTCGAGAATCACCATTCAGCTCTAAACTAGAAAGACATTTGAATCCAACAGAATTCCATTACCTCAACCAGAGTATGTATAGATGACTTGCAGACAATGATACATCTTGACCCTGAGAGGTTGATCGAAATGGTTCAGAGCATCTCCACGCCATCGATCATAGTCACATTGAATGCCCTGCACCCATCTCTTTGTCTTATTAAATGCTTTGACAGGTGACGTGCCTTCCCATTAATGGTACGTGCCACCTCCTGTACCATCATTATGTAGCATGAGAGTAGTGTACGGCTTCATTGTACCGCCATGTCTTATAGAGCTGGAGGAGGCGCCACCAAGAAAATTACACAATAAGAAGAAGACCCAAAGGTCCTCAGATGAGTATAAAGGTCCTTTTTGTATAAATAAGAGCATAATTGGCATATCAATCTCTTCAGAAAGGTTATAAATATTCAATTACCACCCTTCAGTAAGGTATGCTCATTATTACTAAAAGCCTTTGCTTTGTCACTCTATCTTTTGGTTGATTAAGTATTGATTTGAGCGTCATGGTGCCTTTAGCCGATGACACCTTGACTAACCTGATGTGTGTTGTTGGTTGCAAGACTCAACCCAACTTCACCTAAACACTTTGTTTTGACCTCCATTTTGGTCGGTTACATTGAACCGAAACCCAATTCACCACCAAGCAAATCATACCATCATCAGTATTAAGTATATTTATGCACAACCAACTAATAAACTTTCTTCACAATAAAATTAATAAAAACATTATAAATTGGAAATGAGTCAAAATATGTTCAATTTGGGGCAAGCATCTATTTCCTTTATTATATGATTAGTTATCGTAACACATTATTTTGTATGTGTATAAAATAGTGATAAATTATTTAAAAAGTATGATTGGGGAGAAAGAGTTACCAAAGGACTTTGGGGTGCATTAATACATAAGAGAAATAACAATTAGTAGAAAAATTACACTATAACTAATTTTTGTGTGTGGTTAAAAATCTCAAATTGTCCCTAAACCATTGAAATATGTAGACATTCCTATAAATTTGTTATTTGTTAATATTTCTTTTTATGATCAAAATTTAATGTATTTGTGTAAAAAAATCATCGTTACTTGAGTGTAAAATTCTTGTTTTACATAGTACAAATATAGACATTTATCATCAACATTGTCAGATTTATTTTTCACTTTTTGTCTAAATTTTGGCACGTCAGATGTAGGTAAAAATCAATTTATACAGTAATGAAAAATGTATAAGTGCTAATGCATTTTCTATATGTATATGACATGCTAAATTTAAAAAAAAATAAATATGACAATTTTGATGATTGATCCTACATATTTGTGTATATTGTTGTTCTTTTTCATAATTTATTATAAAAGCTTTACTATTTTTTAGCATATGGAGTGTTCGTTGGTTCAAATTCCTAATTTTGCAATTTATACGTAATACTTATACTGTTGTGCTAAAACTTATATTGTTGGGTTATAGATCACTTGACATGATCAATATGTAATATCGTAATATTTTCTACATGTATTCATAAATATAAATATAAGCTAACTGATTTTTCAATAAATTTTAGTCAATAGTAAATATTATAATATCTTGTGTATGTATCGGTGAATATGCAGACAGCATACACATGCTGCAAATTTTTTCCTCTCTAGAATATTCCAGTTTTATATTTTGAAAAATTAAAAATTTTAATTCCATAATAATTTAATTGCATATTAAGAATGTGAAATAGAATTACAGAAGCTATTATAATTTTTTTAGCCCATTGTAAATTGTAATCAGCTTTGTGTTCTTGAAATGAGCTCAAAGCTCACTCTCAACAATCAACATTCCAAATTCCAAATTCCAAATTCCAAATTAGATTTCAAAATTTGCCCCAACCCCACCTCCGGATGTATTCCCTTTTCATCTCTCCCTGGTTTAGATTTCATAAATTTGTAAAACACCATAGTATGCTCGTGTTTGCGAGGGAGAGAAAGAGTGGAGAAGTGGTTTAAGGTTTTGGCTTTGCTTTCTCTCACATCTTTGATATACTTACCTGAATTCTCTCCGACCCCTCCTCGCTTTGGCTTTTCTCTCTCTCTTAATTAAACATATATAGACACATATAAGCATGTGCATCAAATTTGGAGGTAAATAAAAGGATTCTCATATAGTTCTGTGCCCATCTGTATTTTTCTGTGTTTCAGCGATATGTACACAGCGTTTCTTGATTTTTCTTGAATGTGATAAAAGGCAATAGATTTAACGCCAAGTCTGGAGATTTAAGTGTTTACCATACGGCCCACAAGGCTAAAAACACTCAGGTTTGAGGGCAAACGTAATTGATTTTTACTCATTGTCTTGCATTTGTGTTTGGGGATATATCCTATCTGTAAGGCAGATTTTGGAGTGTTCTTGTGAAGCTCGGTGTTCAGCTTTTGCTGTATATATATAGATTAGGGGTCCTTTTAAGCAATTTATCCGTCTTTGAGAGTTAGGTTTTTCTGAGGCTATAGGGCATTCCTCTTTGGCTCATCTTTGGAAGCTTTCCTCGTTTTATGATTTGGGTTTTGAGGTTGAAGTGTTTTTGAATTCTGGTTATCTGTCTGTTCATCAATAATTTTGAAAAACCCGAGTCTTTTATGTGCAGATATACTTGTTTTTTGCACTGACTGTGGTGATCCTGTGTAGTTGGGTTTTTGGTGGTTTCTGGTTAGGGGAAATTGTCAGGCTTCATTATTGCAGTTGGTGATCAAGTTGGATCGGTGCTGGGATAGGTCTCTTGTTTTAATGCTTCAGAGCAATTTAGAGAAAAAACTTTGCTTTCTACATTGTTATCTGGCTGGTAATATCTTTTGGCTTTAGCATTGAGTGTATTAGATTTAGTCATTTTGTGCATCACCTCTGGCTATTAAAAACCCTGGTTGTGAAGTGAGTGAGTGCTGAAAACTGATCCAATTATGAGTAGAAGAGTGCGGAGGAAGGTTGTAAGGAGAGGTCAAGAGAAAGTGGATTGCCCCGAGATTGATGAGAAATTGAGTTTGGATGAGAAAAGTATGCTTGATTGGACAAGGTTACCTGATGATACAGTAATTCAACTTTTCTCATGTCTGAACTACCGGGACCGAGCTAGCTTATCATCGACCTGTCGGGCATGGCGAACTCTAGGTAAATCTCCATGTTTGTGGCAGGTATTAGATCTCCGGACCCACAAGTGTGATGCTGCGGCTGCTGCATCACTTGCCTCTCGATGTGAAAATCTTCAGAAGCTTCGTTTTCGTGGTCCTGAATCTGCTGATGCTATCATAAATCTTCAAGCTAAGAATTTATTCGAGATTGTTGGTGATGGCTGCAGGAGAATGACTGATGCTACCCTCTCTGTGCTTGCAGCCAGACATGAAGCACTAGAGTGCCTTATAATTGGGCCAGATTTCTGTGAAAGGATCAGCAGTGATGCTGTAAAAGCAATTGCAATTTGTTGCCCCAAACTGCAGACACTTCGGCTGTCAGGCATTCATGAAGTCAATGCAGGTGCAATCAATGCTTTGGCAAAGCATTGTCGGAACTTGACAGATATTGGGTTCATTGACTGCCGAAAAGTGGACGAGACGGCCCTGGGAAATGTTGCATCAGTTCGTTTCCTGTCAGTTGCAGGGACAACGAATATAAAGTGGAATTTGGTTTTACAACAGTGGACTAAGCTTCTGCACCTGATAGCCTTCGATGTATCTAGAACAGATATTACCTCTGCTACAATTTCCAGATTTTTTTCATCCTCAGTTAGTTTGAAGGTCTTATGTGCCTTGAATTGTCCTTCACTTGAGGAGGATGCCAGCTTTGCCTTGAATAAAAATCACAAAGGCAAAGTGCTACTGGCTGTCTTCACTGACATTCTCAAAGGAATAGCTACCCTACTTGTTGATATGCCAAAAGATAGCAGAAATGTTTTCTTGGACTTGAGAAATTCTAAAATCAAGGATAGGAGAATCAATGAGGTTTTGAATTGGCTGGAATGGATCATTTCCAATTCACTTCTACGTGTTTCTGAGAGCAACCTACCTGGTTTGGATAATTTCTGGCTTAACCAAGGCACAAGTTTGTTGCTTAGTTTCATGCAGAGTGCCCAGGAGGAAGTCCAAGAAAGAGCAGCTACGGCACTTGCAACTTTTGTTGTAATTGACGATGAAAATGCCAGTATTGACACTGGAAGGGCTGAAGCAGTTATGCGAGATGGTGGCATACGCCTTCTCCTAAACCTTGCCTGTTCATGGCGGGAGGGTCTTCAATCAGAGGCTGCTAAGGTAAGATTTTCTGGCATCAGTGATTTATTGATTCTTATGCTGTCTTACTTCTTAAGTTCTGTTGGCTTCTACAATTAATTTGTCCTTGTGATGATTTTATGTTCTTGTCACTATACCCTACCTCTTGTTCTCAAGAAGGTAGAAGGATTTTAACAATCATTTTTAGTGTCTTCAAGTTTTATTAATCACCTATAGTTGGCCAATCTAATATTCAAATTGCCTTTTGTCTTGGTAGGCCATAGCAAATTTATCAGTAAATGCTAATGTTGCGAAAGCTGTGGCAGAGGAAGGAGGCATCAGCATTCTTGTAAATCTTGCTAGGTCTGTTAACAAATTGGTTGCTGAAGAGGCTGCTGGTGGATTGTGGAACCTCTCCGTTGGTGAAGATCACAAGGTTTTCTTTTCTGTTACTTATTTTATGCCTCATTTCATATCATTTCATGCTTTAATATTCAGATTTTGACGAATAAAATTCCTATTCGAGGGTGCCATTGCCAAAGCCGGTGGAGTAAAAGCTTTGGTTGACCTTATCTTCAAATGGTCAAGGTGCAGTGGTGGTGAAGGAGTGTTGGTATGTGCCACTGCATCAATATTCCTATATCCTCTGTGTTCATGTCTTTGTGATATGCTATAATGGAATCGAAATTAAGTTAATTAACCATGCCCAAATATGTTGTTATTGGATTTTTAATTGATTTCAGGAGCGTGCTGCTGGTGCATTAGCAAATTTGGCAGCAGATGATAAATGCAGCACGGAAGTTGCTTCTGCCAGTGGTGTGCATGCCTTAGTTATGCTAGCTCGGAATTGCAAGGTTGAAGCTGTGCAAGAGCAGGTGTTGTTCTGTTCTAACAAACACATATTTCGTATTCGTTGACACCACCATTTTTGATTATTGTATGAAGTAGCAATTAAGCAATCTTTTGTTGATATTGAAATATCAAAAGAAACGAATTGCACCCTGCACATTTTGCCCATCTATTTCTTACTTTCTTTGGTCCAGAAGTGAATTGCTGTTGGGGGATGTAGTCATGGTTTATATATATTTACACGCGCATGTTACATATTAGAAACATATATTTAAATATCTAGGGTAGTAATGCAGTTGCCTTATCTATTTGATCAACTTCTGATTGAATCATTTTGGCGGTTTCAAGGAATATCAGTCGACACTGTGGAACACTTTCATAATAGCTAATAGTTTCCTTGCATTTGCCAATATAGTGGGATCAGTTGGTTGTGGGCCATCAGAATCTATGACTATAATTTGTTTGGCATAGCATGTGACGTACGTCTAGAAAATTCTTCGTTTTTTATTTGAGCAATATGTCATCTTTTGCGATATGTTTCTCGAGTGCTTTTCTCTTGATAAGGAAACATAAAGTTGGTTTTTTCTACGTAAGTTAATGCAGTTAATGGAACATATAGTATTATAATTTGAATTGATTAGGTTTCATGATTGATTTTACGTCATATCTTGTGCTCGGGGGTATGACTCAAGTTTACTTCACACTCATTGTATCATTTCCAAACTAATTCGAAGTTGCTTCGTACTCGCTGTATTGTCTCCAAATTGATCTTTGTGGAGACTCAGCTAGCACTAGCTTCTAACGCTTTAAAAACGTATTCTTACCCTGTACATGTGCCAATCTCCTTTCTCCACATCTAGTATTTTGCAACTTGTCACTTTTCATATCCATCAATGCAGTATCTTCTTGCCACTTTCTTGTACTTGTCTGAAGATGTTTCTCGAATTGGTTTTTATGTATTATCAGATGCCACACAAATGGTATGTATGCATTAAACTCACTATTCAATGTGGAAAAACTCTCTAGGCATAACTGGTGTTTGACTATTATTGCTTGATGTTATTGTCCAGGCAGCTCGGGCATTGGCAAATTTGGCTGCTCATGGAGATAGCAATAGTAACAATGCTGCAGTAGGACAAGAGGCAGGAGCTCTTGAAGCTCTTGTGCAACTTACTCGTTCCCCTCATGATGGTGTCAGGTGGATTTTCCTGAAGCTTCTGTGTTGTTTAAATTTTTGTGAGAGTAGATCAATGCTGTTTCTCATGGTGCTTGCATAATACTGGATGCTTGTAAGAATGAAAAGTACGCCACTCTTTGCTGATGTATAGGCAAGAAGCTGCTGGTGCATTATGGAATTTATCCTTTGAAGACAGGAATCGAGAAGCAATTGCGGCCGCAGGTGGAGTCGAGGCATTGGTATGGCATTATTATGGTTGTTTTTATGTATCATTATCATTTGTAGATAGCCTCAGCCATTCCTTGTCAGAACTACGTTCTGGGCAGCTAATTTATGCAAACAATGTCAAAGTAGGCTATATCACTTACCCTTTTGGCAGCCTTACTTTTTGGGAACCCAACAGAGCTACCCCACGCCACTTTTCGTTTTTGCTTTAAAAGATGCCATTAAGGTAACTTCTCCTAAAAGAAATATATTAGATACAGAAATTGTTGATCCTTAACTAGAGTTGCTTCAGATTGTTATTCTCGAACTTATTCAACTTGCTAAAAGGTTAGCGCTAATGGTAGCATGCTAATATACTTTTGCTGTCTTCCTCCTTACCTCTGGATTATTGATTAGGATATCCTTTTGCCATAGCGTGTTCAAGAGTGAGGTTTTTCTTGAAAAGGTCATGTGAATAGGCAAATCTGCATAACCTGTGATGATCAGTTTTTTTTGAGAGCTCTTTTGGTTTCTAATAAGCAATTGTTATTATGACCTCTAAACCTATTCACATTATTGTTTCGGATCTACGAAACAGGATACACTTAATCAATAGAGAAATTTGACCACTTTTAACGTGCATGCATGCATACATTAGCCTGTGCTGCTTGGGGTCAGAAGGTGGAACAGTTTTGAGATTGTTTACCATTAACAACCTTGTTTTTTAGACTATTGTATTTATGGACTTCATGTTCTTGCATGCACATGGTTGTGTGTGTCAATGAAGCTCTTTTGTAATATCAAGCTTCCAGAATGATAATAGTAGCATATATCATCATGTTTCAAAATAGCATGCACAAATTTACCTGGAACTGGGTGCTCCTTTAGTAAATTCAGTGGTTAGTTTTCCTTTTAAATGAATTGATGTATTTGATTGTATCAAAAGGCCCAATGAATTGGGATTTCCCTATAGTTCTAGATCATTTCGGGGAATTTTGATTTGTGATTGGCTAGATCATTGATAGAAATAATATCCAAATACCTATTTAATTCTCGAAGAATGAGGGGCAAGGGGATTGGTTGAGAAAGATCTCTTGTTTTTATTATAGGATCGTGATTGCATCCGCATATATTTGGTAAAGAGAATAATCTTCCCCTTTGAGAATAATAGAAAATGGAAAGTGTTCAATTGGAACATGAAAACGTGATTAAATTGGTCCTAGTTACTCTTCGGGAGAGTGTGGAAGAAGGGAGTGGATTCTCAAGCGCGGAAAAGGTCTTTTGTTGATTAGTAATTTTATCCTTGAATGGAAAAAAAAAGACAATTCCTCAATACCTTGTTCATTTGCAACAAAATGTTTTCTGTGTGCATTGGTAAAATAAAAAAAAAATGCCCTGTATTTCCTTTACTGGATGCTGTCTTACAAAAAGAAATTGGAAAAAGATTTACTTACGTTGACTTTTTGCTGCTGGAGTTACCATGTTCATTTTGATTAATTTATTGGGTTGTTGGTTGCTGCCGGAATTAGCTTATTCTTTCTGATTAGTTTATTAGATTCAAGTGTATAGATGCAACCTTGCAAGCCATTCATGCACTCAACTGGTGGACTTGCAATCTCCTGGGTGTATACATATTTTTGCCCCTGATGTCTGTGCATCGTCATACTTGTGTGGAGCCCTTGAATTTATGTTTTTTGGTGGAATCAATTCTGCAAGCAAGTTGCAGCTGTGTTCAATACATGACTCTGCTGGATTTCAGGACCCCAGAAAAAGAAAGTTAATTACTTTAATAGGGAGTAATCTGTTTTAGACTAATTTATAATAGTTGGTTTACCTTTGGGTGTATTTACTTTGAATTAATTTCGTGAATTATAAGGTAAAATTTGGAAGTTATTTTTCCAAGCTTCTTATTATCTCCAATTATGATAGTCTTTCAAAGGGATTTCTCTGAATTCAGACATGATATGTGACAAGTGATGATATCCATGTGTTTTTCGTGATCACATGTAACCAAATCGTATTTCTACGTCACTTGTGGTGGTTCTTTTGGATCAGATTAGCCAAATCTAACTAAGCTAAGTGATACCTAACTAAGGCTTCTCTCCTGTTGTCATCTCACTCTTGGAGAGCAGCAGCACTTCTTCTTCTCTCTCTTTCTCTCATCAAACAAAAGCAGGAAAAAAAAGATGAACTCAACTGTCTTCTCCTCCTCCTCCTCCTTCTCTCTCTCTCGTGTCAAACAAAAGCGGGAAAAAAGATAAACCCAACTGTCTAACTACTTTCATGACATTATGTCTCATGGGTGACTTTTCTGTATCTCTGACTTTCCAGTAGTAATGAATTTCATTGTCAAGACTGTTTCCACAACTTTGCTCTTTGCTTTCTATCTAAGTGACTTGCAAGAATATCTTCTGTCACTCCAGAAAAAATATTGCATTTGAGTTATATATTTAATATGAGTCTAGGCAGCATTCACACAAAATAATCTTGCTTTTAGATGGTTGGCTAGCAAATGAAACATAGTGTGCTTGACTTCTCATGCAGAGGCATAATGAAGAAGTTAAACATAAGAATGATTAGGTAAGACTTATTTATGTGGAACCATAAAAGTGCATTCTCTTCTCCATTAGCTTCATTCTTTTGATTTCTACCTTCAAATAATTTTTTTAGTTACCATCAGCATGACGGGAGCTTAAAAATGTGGCTTTTCTTCTAGTGTAGGAATTCTGGTAGAGGGGAAAACTGTTTGTACTCTTACTAATTCAAGTTTTAGGCTCATTATACTATATTGTATTGACATTTGTCTGGCTGTTCTTGATTATGTAACTATTTTCATCTGTTGATCTATCGAAGGAAGAGATTAAGTTAACTAAGAGGAAATGAGTCCTTATTTCTTTCTATAATAGCAACATTATTGTTTCTGATGAAGCCGTCGATCTTCAATCACAGTGGTTGCATTTGAGTTGTGATAATATGTTTGGTGCGACTTTTTCCATTGTTTATTTTGTTTAAGCATCAGAACATGGATTTTGTCATCAAAGAGATATTAGATCTTTTTATTTTTTTTATTTTTTATATTTTATATTTTTTGATTGTGTACAAGAAATTCCATCTCTCTCAATGTTCAATTTTCTTCTGTTGGTTAGGTTGCTCTAGCACATTCCTGTTTAAATGCCTCCCATGGCCTTCAGGAGAGGGCTGCCGGTGCTCTTTGGGGATTATCTGTGTCGGAAGCAAATAGGTATGAGTGCAGATTAAATATTTGTGCAACATTTCTGCTTCTAGCTATGATCGTTGTGATTGTAATTTGGATTATTCTATGTAATGTGTCTCACAATACCCAATCTGCTCCATCCCATTTGATTAAGGTGTAAATGATTTCGGTAAACATTTAAGTAGTTTTAGATCCATCGGGAGAAATGCATTTTATCAACTTCATTCAATTGATAGATAGTTGTGGGCCTATGTTGGCGTAACTAATAACTTAAGTCTAGAGCATGATTCCCGTGCTAATAATTGGATCACTAACCTGTAACCAAACTATAAAGGCTAATTTGCTGATAGATCATCTGCCCAGTGTGGATAGGAATGATCTTAGCTTGACAATAAATAGCAGTTTGATACATGATATCAATTTTTACTCATGGCTTCTCCATGTGGGAGCTTATTAGCGTGACATGCACTAGCAATGGTGCATTGCATATACTCATCTGTATTAAGTGTAAACTTACTGCATTTATTATGCTTTTTGGTATTTATAAACAAGATTTGTTAAATCCTAAAGATGATGCCTCTTGCATTTATGTTTTTAGAAACTTAAACAAGATCTTCAAACTAGTTTTTTTTTGCCATCAGAATCAATTTAAAATAAAATAGTCATAAAGATTTCTTAGAAAACCAGATCAGTTAAGTTACTATGGATTTGGCTGGAAATTTGAGCTTAATCCATTAGCATAACCCAAAGAATTTGGACATGTTGGACTATTTCTATGTTCAGCTTGAATTTATCTTGATAAGGTTAACATGTGTAAAATATATGCGACATATTTGATTTTTAACTTGCCTTTGGCTCTGTGAAAGTTGTTAATGTCGGTGCAAACATAATTTTACATTTGACAAAAATTTAAATAAAACTTGAATCGTGTGTACTTGCTATATTTGATTCAATTTATCTACACCAGTGCCAGTTGTTGCAGGCAAATCTTTTTTTTTTTTCTCTTTTAAATTTTTGAGAAGATACTAAAAATCCAAAAAATTCTGAAGTAAAATAAAAATCATTAGAGAAAATTTTTCCATAGAAATCCAATACTAAAAGAATTTCCAAGCATTCTCTTAGGTTGTATTTGGATGAATGGATTTGATTTGAGAAAAGGAGTGGAAGCTGAGGATTTTAATTTAGTCTAGTATTATGTGGATTTCAGATTTGTCAAAAATGATTGGAAAATACTTAAAATGGGTGCTAAAGGATTTGAAATCATAATACTCAAATTATTCAAACAAACTCATTGGTGTTATTATAATGGATTTTAATTACTTAACTCCAAATCTTTCAATCCAAAAGCAATTTTGGAGTTTGCTCTACTACGAGTATGGTAAAATGATGCTAAAGTTTTAAGGTAACTCCATATGTGTAGGTTGAAAATAGACTAAACTAAAAGTGAGTAATTATCTTCAAATCAATCAAGTCAATAGGTCGGAGGGCTAGTTTGTAATTGTTATGCGTCATAAATGCACAATAATTGTTATGCTCAAAATTTTTGAAATAAAATAAATGCTTGTTAGTGAAATAGATATCGTAAGAATATAATTGTGGGAAACAAAAGCTAAAGGATTTAAAAGATATGGCATACAAACATTAAAAAGTGAAGACAAAAACTTAGTTTTAGTGTTAGATTACTTTTGTACATTGCTATTTCTACTTCTAGGTCAACTATCTTTTATCAGCATATTGTGAAGACATGATGAGCAAAATACACAAATGCAAATTTGGACTGGAAGAACAAGATATGCAATTTAATAGTAAAAAATGATGGAAACTATATTGAAAGCATACTGTATTGTGGGGGCAAATTAAAAGAAATATGAAGTACAAACTCACAGTGCAAAGACAAAAATTCCATTTAACAAAGGAAAAATAGTGGCAATTATATAGAAAAAAGGTGTTGAAGTCAGAAATTGAAACAAATGGTAAAATATAATACAATGATGCTCCAAAAAATCATCCATGTTGTGTTGGACACAGTGACGGACATGATATGTGCTCATCATGTGTCCAACACACCAATTGGCATGTTCTTATGTTAACTTAAAAATGAAAATTTCCATTGTGGTTGATGGTATATCTGACATCTTTTGGCCACGACGGAGGTCTTTTTCAATATATTTTCAAAAGGATGAGTGATAAAAGCATTAACTAAAAAAATGAAAATTTCTAAAACCACAAAAAAATTGTTGCCTCATCTAAATTTATTTTTGTATCATTACATTTCTGTGTTAGAGTAAGAAATCTTTCTTTTTCCCACAATATATAGTTTAGAAATCACAACAGTAGGTTCCAGCACCATTACCAACATGCTTCCTTTTTTTTTTTTTGTGTTTTTT